>PVLD010008057.1:0-86850 GCA_004027595.1 Dinomys branickii
GGAGAGGAGAGGGGAGGGGAGGGGAGGGCAAGGGAAGGGTGGGGACAGAAGGGGAAGGTAAGGAAGAAACTGATATTGTCAGGTATGTAGATTTTGGCCACCTTACTAGTCATGTACCCCCATAGACATTTTAATTTCAAATCTATTAATGAAAAATTATATTTCACATATTTTCATGTGCTTCTTAACCACAAAATTTTCTTGGTAAGTTGTCGTCCAGATTTTCTCATTTTTATAAACCATGCTGTTTGCTTTCTTAATATTTATTTTTAGGTCATTTTGGGTCTACTTTGGATAGAAGTATGTCAGATATCTATTTTGCAAATTTTTCTCAATCTGGTATTTTTCATCTTCTTATCATAATATAGTGTCTTTCACATAACATAATTTTGGAATTTAAAATAAATCATATTTGCTTTCTTTTACGGACTATACTATTTTTATGAATTTAAATGCAACCACAAACTAAAGTTCTTGTTTTTTTTTTCTCTGCTTCCTCCTTAGATACATTTTTGTATCATTTTTATAACATTTTTGTTTCAGTTCTAAATTTATTTAAAATTTACTTTCGGGTAAAACACAAGGCTTACAAGATGAACTTCTGTACCAGGTAGTTCTGTTACTTTTTCACCATAATTTCTTGAACACTGTTCTTTCTCTTTTAAATTGCCTTGGACCTTTCATCAAAAATCAGTTATTTTGATTATTTTTATTTTATTCATTTTATAAATGTATCTTCCTACCAATATAAGATCATCATGATTAATATAATCCTAAATTAAATCTTTACACATGTATTGGTTGTTCTCCAGTGTCAAACTTTGTCAGAAATATATTGACTGTCACAGTGTGGTGCTGAATTGAATAGTGTGAAACAAAACTCTTACCTTTTTCTAGAACTTAGGGGATATATGTTGATCTCACCTTGAAATATAAAGTTGTCTGTCAGCGTTTTGGTAGATATTCTTCACCAAGTAGATATCTCCATACATACCTAGTTGGTTATCCGTCATATCAGAAATGCAGGTTGTATTTCATTAAATACTTTTTCCACCCAAAGGCATAATATTGTGTGAGCCCTCTTTTTATTCTTTGAGTTATTGTATTACACTTACTGATTTCCAGAAGTTGAACCATTTTCACATACATGTAATAAACACTGTTTGTGCTATAGAATTGTTATACTTTGTATGAGTTTATTTGCTACTGTTTGCTTGAGAGTTTTTGTTTATACATCGAGAGATAGAGAGACAGAGACAGAGAGAGAGCGAGAGAGAGAGCCATGATAGCTATTTTCCTTTGTGCAATGACCTTTGGTTTTGTTAACTAGAAACAAATAATTAATAATTTTGGTGGCTCTTGACAAACACAGGAAGGCCCCGTGACCCACCCAGACTCACCCAAGAGTGTACTAGTGTGCATGATGCCCAAGCCAAGCAAACTGGCATTAAGCTTCACCATTACAGTAGCCTATGCTACAACACACAGGGATTTTTCTATACAATAGGAAAGGGGATACTTTGCCATGAAAATGAAATTATTTCTAAAATACACTTTATTCTGAATATTTATTCTCCAACTCTCACCTTTTAAAAGACAATATAAGGTATACAAGACATGTTCTTCTAAGAAATAACAATGTGTAGTTATAAAACACCCACACACTGTCTGAGGTAGTTTCATTAAGAGTTGCTAACATCTCAGTTACTTCACTTTCATGACACAGAAGAAATTAGAGGCCTAAGAACTACTAAAACATAGAATGAATATGTATTAATCTTAGTACTGAACTAGAATGGGTTCCTTTTTAATAATAGTTTCACCTCAATTGGATTTGCTTTTCACTCCATACCAGTAGACAGAATCATTAGAACACTTGCAGCAGTGACTGCAAACATTTTAGAGAACAAATAGCCAAAATGCAACTCCAAGCCACTTAGAGCAAAGTGCCAGCACTGAAGATTAAACCTGAATACTAAAGTTTTACTTTAGATAAAACAACTCATACATTCAAAGAAAAGCACAGTAAACAGAACTTTCAATGGCACAAACAGCACACTAGGCACTTGCACCAGAGGCTCTCCACCACACATTTATATTTTAGAAATGTGTATAAGCATATGTCCATAAGTCTCTGGAATAATTTTTAGTTGAAAATATATGTATATAGTGGTGATACATATTTATAGAAGTATATATATATGAATATAGAGACATATCTATAAATTATTTTGCAATATTTCCAATTACTTGACAAATTAGAAAACTTTATGAAAGATATACAATAAACCATTATTTCATCAATTTCTTTAAGATAATTTTTCAAAAATTATCTTAATTAATTAAGATAATTTCCACCATATTAATTTTTCCACCATACTTGGAAAAATATGGTTATCTTAAAATAAACAACAAATGTACCTGGATTGTATTTAAATGCATTTTAATTAAAAGAAATACAGATGTGCCAATTTATACAACAAAATAAAATTTTAAGTTAGAGAAATGCTATACATTATAGCAAATCCTAATTAGTTTTCCAAACTAATAGTTCTCCTGAGAAGTAGATAAAAATTGCTACTCAGAAATACCTTGTAAAATTTAGTTCCATAATCATTTATTATGTGCAAACAGCTTCTAGTGTTTTAGCAAAATCCCCTTGCTCCACAGAAATACTAAACGGAAAATAGACTGAAAGATATTTTCCAGATAAATGGCTATAAACGAAATTGTTATGACAGAACACTTACGTGATGAGTTAGATTTAGTATTGTACAGAGCTCTATAGAATACATTCTTATATGGTAGCTCAGGATTCTGTTTTGTTATAGGAAGTATCTATGCATTTGCAAAGATACTAAAAGGTTAAGAAGGAAGTGAGTTTGAAAACAAATTATAACAATTTAGCATTAAAAGTATCTGTAGTAATAGGCATTCAGTGGTAGGGTGCTTTCCTACCATGTATGAGGCCTGGGTTCACTTCCTAATACCATAAATAAATATTGATAATGTTAGGGTTGAAAAATAATATTGATTACACATAAATATTTTATTATAATATAAAATATATATAACACAAAGATAAAATACAATTTTTATCATCTGAGTGATTCCTATTTAACTCTATAAATAGTTTTACAAATGTTTGATCATATATGTTTATGAATTGACTTATTTAAAATATCTTTACTATCATAAACTAGCTTTCTCAAACTTACACAATCTTATAAACATATATCCAATCTCTTCCTATGGGGTACTACAGAGTTCAGTCTTAGCACACATCGGGTCCCTGGTTTCTCGCTGCCCCTCCCAGAAAGGGTATCAGTCAGTTACAGCCATCATGACTGTTGTTTAATGTGACCATCTGTCCACTTAGAAATTGAATCTGATGAAAAGTTATTTCACACAGGCTGGCACACAGCTGTCAGATGGCAAAAGTTTGTGATAACTATGACCCTTCTCAAATTTAAACAATAGGACTAATAACAAAAATTGATATATTGACATTTATATATTTTATTTAAGATTGCAACATAGCAGTTATAAACTTCTGATCAAAGTCAATGGTTGAGTTTTCTATTCTGGATAAATAGTTGGACATGTGCTGCCAAATCATGACTGTTTTGGGTTCCCCAGATCTGCGTGTCTCTGCCGTTATAAAACTGCAATGAGCAGCAGATTCTTTATTTCTGACATACACGTAGACAGATAGAGAAATAGACTGCTAGATGATAGATCTGAATTTTGTGGGAGTTTATTGTTAGCTAAAAGGGTGAAATGATAGAGTTTTGTGAAGGAACTGCGTGGCTGTAGTTATTAAACTGCACTGACTTGCAAATTCTTGGTTTCTGATGTATAGATAGGTAGGTAGCTAGGAACAGAGAGAGACACAGATTCATAGAATTCACATACATATAATATTTGACTGAGTTTTCTATGGCATATTTTAAGAAATTTGCTTTCTCTTGTCTTTATAGCACACTAAGACTATGTGAAATTATTTTAGAAATAACATGGTTTTATATTTTATAAGCCAGTGTAAAAATAAAAGAAATGATGTATCCCAACTGCAAAAAAAGCCGGGAGAGCTATTATCATTCCTGCGGGGCAACAGAGAAAGTGAAGATTGGAGAAGTTAGTGAACTTGGCCTGAAACATTAGTTTATTAAAATAAATGCTGCAGCAGGGACTTTTAACTCAGTTTTCCCTTTCTGAGAAACCACCCTATTTCTTACTGTAAAAACATCAGTGATGATTAACTGGCTTGTTAAGCTACACTTGAGGCTAAGTCCTTCCTCCCCACTGAGGATGGCCGTGGGGTGAGTTGTGGTGACTCGTGCTCTCGGGGAGCTACAGTGATCATGATTTAATTTGTTGTTTTAAACTTTCCCACTTATGGAAGCCCTATTACCAACATCTACAAACTTTATGACCACAAACAAAATGTGAAATGTAATATTTTTGTATATTATCAAAGCATTTATGCTGCATATCTGTGTTGAGGTGTTTGTGTTATGTCAAATCAAGAGTAATCTTGGTCTCCTTTGCACTTATCCTAACGCTGTTGCTCAAGAAAAAAATCAATTCAGAAAGCCCATGTTAAAAAAAAAAAGGAAGGAAGCAAACGTACCGTTTCCTCGTTAATGGATTTCCTTCCATTCTCTCATCAGCACCAAGCATAACTACAACTTGTTGGTCCTGCATTGCAAACACAGCTTTCTATTGTGGATAGGACCTTTCTCTGTGTGATGGAAAATGTCTTCTACTCTAATGTAGTCATACATATATATATATATATGTATATATATATATATATATATATATATATAGAATATATTCTAAAATATGCAGTTACATAATATATATGTGTGTGTATATGTGTGTGTGTGTGTGTGTGTGTGTGTATATATATATATATATATAATATTTAAGATTCATGACACTCATTTAACTAACAGTGAACTCCAAGTCTCTACTTATTACTACGTGGGTAACCTCAGAAAGAAATTATTCTTTCAGTATTACCCAATGTGATATCATTGTCCATTTGAAGGTAAGATAATTTGTGCAAACGAAGCAAGGCAACATAGTTCTTTCTCGGTCTCATAATTTTATATCTTTCCCTGGAATTACAGCTTTAATCCTTCTAATCTCACTTTCTAGTGACAAAGCTATAATGATACTGGCAGTTATTATCAAATTCTCAAATTAGACACTTTTCCAGATGTGTCCCCTGAATCACGAGCCGCTGTGTCTTTGCTAATGAAGTCTACGTTGCTTCTAATCATTGCAGCTTGATGTCTTGTTTTTCTCTTCATATCCAAGTTGTTCTCAGTGACTCTCGCCATTAACATATCTCAGTTTACCTCACAGATGTTATTATTGAATTGTTACAGAGAGGAAAAACTGTATTTTTCAAACTCAGAAAACATTTTTTCTCTTTATGGAAGGTATTACTACAGACACTTTGAGAAATTACCTAGTAAGACTGAGCCATGCAGTACAAACAAGATGCATTTAACCAATTTTCAAGAACAAATAAAGCCTGAAATTATTCATTAAGAATAAGTAATAGTTCAGAGCCAAAAATATTTCCCAGGATGCTAATCAGGAAGCATGCATATTTGAAGGCACAGAGGTGTGGCTTGTCCTTTGCCAGGATCAGCCCAAGTTACACGATAGGGTTAGGTAAATGTAAGGGATAGTAGGAGATTTCAAAAAACATAGTTTAAAATTATCCTGTTTGCATATTAAACCATGAGAGAAAGGTTCTCTAAAGAATGGGAAACTGAAATATCATTAGCAGAACAAATAACGAGCTTTCTGACTTTAAATTTTCTGACTATAAATGCAAATAACATATTCAAGAAAAGACAAACTGAAGTTATAAAAATTTGTGCCAGGAATTGAACTCAGGACCTTGCCCTTGCAGGCAGGTGCTTCTGCCACGGAGCTATATCCCTGGCCCTATTGTGTATTTTTAGTGTCACTATTATTTGAATTAGAGACGGCTTTTATTTTTTTCTCCTAATTTTCATTTTCTCTGAATTTTTTGATAAGTATATAATGTATGTTCTTTAGTTGTAGCAGGACTTTTAAAATTGTTTTTTCCCCTCTCTTTGTTTTCCCCCCTCTCTCTTTTCTTTCCTTCTCCTTCCTATTTTCCTTCCCTCTCTCTTTCCCCATCCTTTTAAAACTAAATCATAGTTGTACAACCTCACTCGTGCTAAGCACGTACTCGGCTATGGCTGTTCGCCCCCAGCTGAAGGAAGTATCGTAAGTTTTCATTTGTTTATTTTTTATTATTTGTTTTTTATTATAATGAAGAGAAGAGAATAAAAACAAAATAACAAAAACAAAGACAAAAACAAAACAACACAAAAACTATAACAGTGAAACAAAATCTCAAAACAAGATGATAGGAAGTCAGCAATGGTTGCTGTATACAACTAGATCCCAAACTCATAAGTGAAATTAATCAGATCCTTCTGTGTAAACACCGTATTGTCTCCCTAGTGAAAGAACTTGAAAGAGTAAATGAAATGGAAAGGTACAATAGATACTTGTTTGTTTTTAATGTACAGTGATACTTTGGCTGTCAATTCATTCCAAATTCATGTTCAAACACCAACAAGTTAAAAAACAGAACATAATTTTTTCCTTAAGAAATAATGGAAAGCCAAAGATTTGGTTCTGAGGCCTTAAAATTGCATTTATAAATTCCTTTCCAGGACTTTCACAGATGTTTGCACTGACTGCTTCCTTTGGGGCTATTTTGGTCCTCACAGTTTTCCTCTTACCTTTACTAGTGCTATCTCTAACTTTCTTTGGACTCATAGTTATTATACATTATGCAAATAAAGTATGCACACACACATGCACACACACACACAAGCACATGATGAGCTTTCTAACACATTAATACTAGTACTACATGTTGAGACTCATACTAAGACCAAAGAGTTGTCCTTTTGTGTCCGCAGCAAGATTCAGCACATGACTCACTCAATTGTCACAGACAGGTTTGTTCAAGTTGGATTTTTTGGTATGATTATGGATCAAAGTTACAGACAACAAGAGGATTGCTCAAAACTTTGTGCTGGAGTAGTGGACAGTTGGAGCATGGAGCTGTTAGACACCCAGTGTATCACTGCATTTGTGTATCTCTTCAGTTTAATTCTAATTGTCATATTATTGCTGGTTTTCTTTTTAATCAGACATTGTCTTTTTTTGTGTATCTGTGAGGTTCTGAGGATGGAACATGGGCACACCAGGAAGCCCTCCTGTCGCTGAGCTGCAGCCGTGATCTGGTATCTGCATTCTTCATCTGGGCATTTAGAATATTTACATTCAATGCTATTATTACCATTTAATTCTTGCTGTTTATATTTAATTAGCTCCATCTTTATTTCATACCCTTTTCCCTTATCATGCTATTTTCTTCATTATTTTTCTATGATTACTTTTTATCTCTCTTTTGGCATATTTTGATTAATTCTTCATTTTCCCGTAGTAGTTATTTCTTTAACATTTATTATGTACATCTTTAACTTTTCAAGGCTTAGCTTTAGAGAATACTGTTAGTTGTCACATTATATATGGTAAAAATATCTTACTGTAGAACTTTTCTCCACTCAGTTTTCCAAATATTTTTGTACATTTTACATCTACCTGGTTGTTATGTTTAATTTTCAATATTTTGTTAAATAAAATTTAAGTATATTAAAAAAATCATATGCAACTATCTTAATAATGTTTAATTTTCAATATTTTGTTAAATAAAATTTAAGTATATGAAAAAAATCATATACAACTATCTTAATAGTTACCATTTCCTGCACATTTTCTATCCTAGTACATAATCATACTTTCTCTGGTAGCAATTCCTTTCTGTCTAAAATATTAATTTTAACATTCTTTTAAGGTGTAAAAATTCATTACTGGGCTGTCGGATGTCAATGTGTACAGGGCTGTCAGATGTCAGCGTGCTCAGTTAGTAACGGAAGCTGTTGGGGATTAGTTAATGGTCAATTTAAGTGAGAACGCCTAGATGACCTGAGTCAGCATGATTCTGGGAATGGAAGACACACCTGAGGGTTGCTGCAAAAATAACACAAAGGGAGAAAGGGAAGGGAAGATTACACACTGCTGATTTTCCATGGAAGGGCTTGCTCTGAAATCCCAGAGAGAGGCCTCCACTTCATTCATCTACGGGGCTGCCAGAGACTCCAGGCCGCGTCTCACTTCCCACCAGCCTCCTGCTCTTAGAAGAGCGGAGCCTGCAGTTTTAGCCGCTGTTCCCTTCCAAGGAGCTCTGGTCTTTGCCTTCATCTGGGCATTGTCTCTCCCTCTTGACATAGACTGTCCATACTTGAGCACCAGCCTCTGGGCTCCCCAATACAGACGCCTACTCTCCCATAGCAGATTCCTCAGCCTTTTGCTGAGGAATCATAGGGAACACTGCCATGGCATCCTGACCCCAGGCTGGATTTTTCTGATCGCCAGCATTCAGACGTATGCCTTGTATTCTTTTGCATTTGATTTCTGGGTGAATATTATAAAATATCCTATAAACTATGTGTCCTGTATTAAAGCTATTCCCTTGCAAACCCTGACTGCAACAGTAGCCAAAATGAAAGTGACAATCAAATATAAATTCACTTCTTCCAAAACGTGGCAGAAGAGAAACTGGTTGGCTTTCAATATCCCATGTGTACAATTCCAAGCAAGAAGGGTCTTGTCACTTGCAGTGCAGGTGGGAGGACTTACTTTGTTGCCAGTAAGTTCTAATATAAGGTTCTTAACACCATATAGGACTGGTGATTAGAGAAGCATAAGAAAGAGAGGGATGCAATGCAAATGGAAAACTGCTGAGTAAACAAGGAAATTGTTTTATCCAAGGATTTCCCTATAAGGACATCTTGAGAAAGTCCCTGATAAGGAGATCCAAGTAGTGGCACCTGGCATAGGAATGTAACTATGCTACCTATGTATGGCTGCACCAGGGGCTTTGGGTGCTAGACTGCATCTGCCCTCCAGAAACTGCAAGGCACAGACCATATATACAGTCTCATAAGTCCAAAGCACTTTTCTGCATAACCTGCAAACAAAGCCTCATAACTGC
The DNA here is from genome assembly GCA_004027595.1 of Dinomys branickii. Classification (NCBI taxonomy): domain Eukaryota; kingdom Metazoa; phylum Chordata; class Mammalia; order Rodentia; family Dinomyidae; genus Dinomys; species Dinomys branickii. The sequence continues at coordinate 9,128 of PVLD010008057.1, forward strand.
CTTTGTCAAAACTGAAAGGTCACACATGGCATCTGAGGGAAGCACCAGACCCTTTATTCATGATGCTGTCTCCATGTGTCTAAAATATGCCTTCATTTAACTTTCATTTTTTGGCATAATAGTTTATGATCACTAACTTTTTTAACACATTTGCCTCAAATTTCCCATCTTTCCAAGGAAGAAGTTGCTATATTTACCTTTGATCCTCTGTACATGATAGATGGTTTTCTTTAGACATTTAAAAAAATCATTAGCATGCTTTTGCTGTACATGACTGTATTCATTATGAGAAGTCACATTTTAATTCTTTTTATTTCTGCGCCTCTCCACACCCTGGATCTCCTTTCCATCTGCAAAACTCTGTCGCCCTGTTTCCTAGGAGCTTCTCTTATGCTTTGTGATTCTCGTATAGGAGAATGCACGTGGCACTTAAGCTTGTGTGTTTCTTTCACTTAACATAACCTCTGGGTGCATCCCTCTTCCTACTGGGATACACATCTATCCTTCTTGAATTTCAACAAGGCTATTTTTATGACTTCCACGAGCCTTACATTTTAATGTATAGAATGCAGTTATAGCAATTGCTTGATTTCTTGCTATTAATTCCAATGTGTGTGTTAGTTTTAGCTTGATCTATCTTGACTTTTTTTTTCCTCTACATTACAGGACATTTTTTCTAATTCTAGAAGTGCTTCTTTTTATTGGCTAGAAGATACTGTGTAATTTATCTTGGTCAGTACTGGTATTCTAGTCAAGTAAAACCCTATACATTTTTAGATTGATAATTTATTTGGAAATAGTGTGAGTCCTTCAAATCTCTTTTATGATTTGGGTAAAGGGGCCATAGTTGTGCTTCACCTGCGATGGGATTTCTAAACCTCAATTACAGGTATATCGCACTATAAAAATCTCTATTGTTCCTGAATGACCAGTACATGAAGAAGATTTAGTGCCCTAGCTTGGTATATCAGATACCTAACAACCTAAAACCTCACCAGAAATTGCCACGTCACTTAACCGCTGGTGAAGGGCAGCTCTTCCATAGTTCATCAATCCACTATTGTGCCAAATTATCACATAAATTTTCTCATCCTTGCTGTGGTGGAATACTTGATGGACGCCTGCTACACAACTTCAGAGTTCTCTATATCCGCCCGGCTTTCCCTCTCTGGTGCTGTCATATGGTCCCGAAGCTCGCTAGCTCGTGCCTGAGCCTCCTCAGTTCAGGGAACGTTGAGCTGCTGCTGCCCTTCACCTTCAGGAAGCGGACTGGCCGCTTTCTGCAGCGCTGAGTGAAGGGCAGCACTACCGGCATTCTCCACTCTGTCTGGAGATCACTCTCTTCTCACTTGATGTCTAGTGCTTCAGGTTTGTCTTCCTTTTATTCTGGTTTTACCGCAAAGAAATTGAATCTGTTCCTTGAAAAAGAAATGGAATTTAAACCTGATTTAGCTGCGAAAATGAAACAACTGAAAGATTGACTCAAGAATGGAATAAATAAAATAATAAATAATCATCCCTGCGTTTATGCCCTGTATGTCCTGCACTCAGACTGGGCCGAAAATACTGGGACACTTCATTATGTCATTATCTCAATGAAAAATGAGCTGATACCAATAAATGGTGAGATTTAATAAGCAACGTTGTATCACATTCGCTGGGTGCCTCTGTCTGCAAGAAAGAGGGGCTCATGGGCTCTTCCCCTGCCAGGGTTCCAAACGTAATGACAGTGTGAAGTACACGTTAGAATCTAAGCTAAATGATCCACTGGGTACTTATATGAGAATAAGACATTCAAATAGTTTATTTACAAAACCAGTGATATACTTGACATATTTGAGAAGCTTTTGTGTCATTGAGAAGATGACTAGATATCTCACACCGGACATAAACCGGAGTTAGTTTTCTCTTACAGAGAGACATTTCCAAATTTGCTGACATTGATAATAACTCACTGTCAGGAGATGCTAACAGTCATTTTTTTTTACTAACAAACAATATGTACCTTTAAGCTAAAGAAGATTTAATAAAGTGTTGAGTTTCAATCAAAACAAGAACATTTTTTTGAGGGCAAAGAATGTTGAAAATGAGTGTTTTTAAAATTTCTTTTTTTCAAACATTTTTAAAAATTTCTCAGTGTGTCTACATTATCTTTTTAACTTCTATCATCCAACTATAAAAATAAACTGGACTAAACTTAGACTTTCACTCATCATATCAGAGTTATATTCAGATGTTTAGAAACACAAATGTGGTGTACAGTTGTTCAAAAGCATTTGGGTGATGACAATAACGGTGACATATTAGTCATACAATATGGTACTCATTTTCATTTTCATTAGTATCTATGAGTGCGTCCTACAATACACAGGCAGCATGATTATGGCAATATAAACTGTGTGTTAATATATCCACATGTGATATTGTTTTTCAGGGTATGCATTCACTTTTTGCCTCTAAAATAGAAGGTCCACACGATGTGGCTTTTTTTCTATGACAATTACTTCTATTTAGTCTCTATCAGGGGAAAAACTCTTGTTTTAGAAACTAAAAGTCTCCACTTTTTATAATTGCCAGGAATACAGTTGCAACTTTTTAATCATCTTCAATTTTCATAAATACCATTCCACTTAAAATAACATTTTAAAGTTTCCACCTGCAAAGACTTAAGGTACATATATTTTAAACTTCTGATGTTTTTATATGACTATTTGTGTTTATTAACAGATTTGCAAAAGATATTTTATTTCCATGAAAGGGAGGTATCTAGTAAATGTGCATTTATAACATAACACCAAGAACATTCAGAGCCATTTAATATTTTCATAACAAGTTAATAAAATTACCAGATGAAAAATTATTAAAATTTCATAGCTTTAATGACTTGAAGGACCTTAGTGATTTGGTCTCACTTGTATCTTTTAAAACCAACCAACAAGATTGCGATTGGTTTAGGGAAACACAGCTATAACTATTCTGAAGACAGATTTGTATCAGTGTTAAGAAAATCAATATCTATACATCTATAAAATTCTAACTTTCTTCACGGATTAGAGAAAATGTGCAAATCATAAGCGGCCTGTGTTGAAAAAAGAAACACTCTTAAAAGTAATGACATATTTTTATCTTCAATGAAGGTGCTCAGATTATCAGATGTAAGAACGCAAGATTGATCAAACCATTAAAGAGAATAATGAATAAAAACAAAAACAAATTAGAAATGATAGTGTCTTGTTTCAGTAGACAAGATGGTAGACATTCACCCATGGTAATTATATTGCATAGTGCTGTCTTCAAATTAGTTAGTCAGATTACAAGATATAAGCATGCAGAATTGCTCAAAAAGAAAAAGAAATTAGGCATTAACTGTTCTTTTCAGTACAATATAACAGCCACTGTTAATTCCAATCTTTTTGTTCTGAAACTCTGTATCATTTTATTATTTTTGTTTTGTTTTGTTTTTGTCTATGTTGTTGGTATTTTGCTATTGTTCTTTTTTTATTATTCTCTTTAAAATTAAAAGAAGTAATGACAAATGATACCTGCTTGTTAACCATAAGGATCGATTCCATGAAGCGGCGGTGATGGGGCGCACAGAGACAGATCTGAAGAGTGACAGAGCCAGCGCGTTTTATTTGTCCTGCAGCAGGAAAAGCAGTTAGAGTGATGGTATCATTCTTGAGATATGATCTTAAGTTGATGGAAACAACATTAGATGGTACATATTGTATTAAAGCATATAGTTTGCATCAATAAAGCTATAAACTTTTTTCATTCCTATTTAATTTTTTTCTTACACTTTTTTAAACTGTTCATCTAGAACATCTTACTTTAGGAAACATTTCAGAAGTTAAAAATTTTAAAGTAAATCATGACTGAATGTTACTAACTTTTGTTCTATATTGATTTTTTTTCACAGTACTTGGATTAGTTTTTCCAGAAAGATTTTGTTATCATTTTATATGAAAACACTTAGAATCTAAATTTTATTTTCTCTTCTATTTCCATTTTCTTTTGGTTTACATTTACTCTCTTGATAATAAAGCACAAAATGTTTTCTCATACAGTATTTAAAATATAGCTTCCTAGAACTTTATCATTGGAAAAGTGTACACATACAGGTGTATAAATGTTTATTTTCACAATATTAGTGTTAAATACAATACTGTATGAGTAGTAAAAATTTTCTTCTACAATGTTCTATATTTTATGTCTCAAAAGTTTTCACCTAACATACTCACTCCTCCATAGTTCTGCTCTCTGTCTCCCTAATTACCACTGCTAACTGTGGTCAAAATTGTTAAGTTGGAAATTCCAAGATGGAATGGTTCCTAGTTTTTATCTGCTGTAAGTGGTGTGATGAAGTCCGTGCCATGGTCCTGCCCTGCCTCATCAGACACGACCCACCCTCTGCCGCATCAGACACGACCCGCCCTCTGCCGCGGGGCACAGGCTGCAAGCTGCTGTTGTCACTCAGCAACCCACTCGGTCTTCCCACAGCTTCTCTCCACGTCCCGGCGCGTGGGTCCAAGTAGCACGCATCTTATTCTACAACTGAATTGTACTTCATTACAAATCTTATCACAGAAAATTGTTATAATTATTTCATTGTTTGTTGTTTCTTAAGGTCTTACTATACCTAATTTATCTTAAGCTTAATCATGGTGTTTACATTTGGGGAAGAAAACCATTGTGTGTGCTAGAACTGCCCATGGTTTCGGGTGTGGACAGGAGGAGGTTTGGCTGGACTTTGCCTTGGTTAAGAAAGATTCCTACGTATAACTTTAATACAGGCAAACCTTCCTCCGCCTCTCTATAATACTGTTCAATAAATGTGATACTCTGACCAGGTTAAAACACATATGGAGAGTACATAGAATGAAGGCAAGAGTACCATTTAAAGAGATAAGGCAGAGGCTGGCTGCACCTCAGAGCGGGATGGTGGCATGCCCGACTCTAGGGGAACATATGAAATGATTAGAATTCTTTTTTTATTCAAATCAGGGAAAACATTAGCAGAGCTCATTATGTACTTTATTATTATTATTAGCGTTATAGACTAGCAATGTTAAATGATATATTTCTTTGGTAAATTACTGCAAAGAAAAGCTTCTAAAATATCCCACATATCTTTTGTGTCTTTTTTTTTAGTACTGCTCACATGTCCAGTTGACAGTCTGTGTGACATAGAACCCAAAGGTGAAACATTATGCAAATTTCTTAAGCTGCTGATGCTCAGATGCTTTTATCAAGGACAGACATCATTACTCCCCACTTCCATGATCATTTCTACTCCATTAAATCTCATGTCTTTTCCAAAAAGTCTAGGAATGAAAGGAAAAATATAGAATATCACTGTATCTATCTCATTTATATAAACTATAAAAACTATCATTTAATAATGTAGTGTTATTCCTTAGCAAGTATTTAATGCTCTCTGGCAGACAGATGGCAACATAGAAAGTAAACAAGAAGAAAGTATTAATTTTAATTCATTATAGATTTAATCTCTATGAAATTTGTCAAAAGTTTACTATTTTGTTATTTGAAGAAATGGCTTATATAAAGATTTTGTGACACTAATCACTCATTTTTTTTTTTTTTCCGGGACCGGGGATCGAACTCAGGGCCTTAGTGCTTAGCGGCAAGCATTTACCCCACTGAGCTGTACCTCCAGCCCAAACTAATCACTCATTTCCTGGGAAAAATTTCATTTAATCATCCATTCCTTTCACAGGATAAATTAAAAATACACATTAGTTTTTATATTAAGAGGTATGTTTCATAATTGCTATTTTTTAAGTAGTCTCTAATAATAGGTACATAGGTAGTAGATATGCTAATTAGCTTGATTTAATTATTTCACAGTGTGGACATATATGCACCAAACATCATCCTAAACTACAGAAATATATGCAATTATTACTTGTTAAGTTTAAAAATTGAATGATGGTTCTTCTCACCAAACTTACCAGATTTTTTCAACTCCTATAAGCACATGCCTGTTTAAAGATCTTTAATTTCTGTTTCTCCATTTCCCCCTCCTATAACTGGCATGCTCGTGTTCAGTGGTGGACCCAGCCTTTTGAGTGACACAGTTCTTTCTACTGAGTAGTTTATCCCTTAGTGCTAATAGCCAGTTTTCCAAGCAAGATCCCCATTCTTCTGTGTTTGTCTTTGAGTTCAGTAATTTGCATCAGGATACCCCTGCGCTGTTTCAGTCTTAAGGTGCAGTACAGTTTCTGCCCTACAGTCTCTTGCGCTTCTGAAATCTGTCCAGAGAAAATGTTTTTTGCTTATTTCTCTATACCTCTGCTGGAAAATAATCCAACAGATTGCTAAAGTAAAGATGTTACTATTTTTTAAATCCTGCGCTCTGAGGGACTCAGCAAGAACCTGTCTGTTCTCTAATGCACGGTTTCTTCAAACCTTTGCCTCTTGGAACTTACAAATTTTATTTCTGTTTTCAGCACAGACAATTTTTGGGTGCATTCTGTATGAGCCTTGAAATATAACCCTTGTTTCTTTCTCCTCACTTACTTTTTCTCTTTCATTTCTTCGTTTCATTTTGAATTTCTAGCTGAGATTTGACAATTTTAAGTCTGGCTATTCTCTTCTCTATTTTCTAATTATATTTCTTTTTTCCTCCCACATATTTTTTTTTTTTTAGCAGCAAATATTTAGTGTTTCTGCTCTTGCTGAAGCTTCAGATTTGCCAAGGAAGAGAGCAGGCATTTTCATGTCATTTCCTACCGTTTCACCTTCCTTCAGTGTAGCCTTAGCTAATCCAAAATGGCCATTGCCGCTATGCTGACAGGATACGCTTAATGGAGCTTTGGCACCGCGAGTACGCACTTCATGGTGTGCTCCAGGGTCCAACGATACATTATCTCCTATCCTCTAAATTTTCTAGGATTGATTTATTTAATTTATTTATATTACACCTCTTTCGTCATCTGCCTGTCACCATTAGGGCTTTGAATAATGATTTACCTCACCCATAACCATGGGTAGACAAAACATCATGAAATGTAAACTATTAAGAGGTGATAACAGAGCTTCATATTTACAGGGAAGATGTCTTTCTCTTTCCTGCACTAACGTGAGAGCTTTATGACTAATGCTGTGCCAATTCTCTTCCCACATTTCATTGCTTAATATTCTTTCAAATGTCTCCCAGTCTTCAGGATTCAATTTCATGAAAGCATTCTGTAGAAAGCAAAGTACATATGAGTTTCCTTGTTTCCTCATCCATTCTAATTTGAATATTTTATACTTATTTTTTTATACAATTTAATTTCTTCGACTTGTAGTGCGATGTCAGACAGAAGTGGCTAAGAATAGGCATCACTTTTCGTTTCTGATCTTAGAGAAAATTCTTTCTTCATCTTCTCACCATGGAGTACAATCGTAGCTGTGTGCTTATCATATAAAATCTTTATTATGCGAAAGTATGTTCCTTCTATGCTGTACTATTGAGAGTTTTATTTAGAAGGATATTGTACTTTTAAAACACTTTCTATGAATCTATTAAAGTGGTTTTTAAATTTATTAATGGGGCAAATAACACATTGCCTTTCCTATGTTGAAATATTCTTGTATCCCAAGATAACTCTGGGATAACTCTGATTTAGCCATGATGCATGATCCTTTCTGGGGTCTGTTGAATTATTTTCTAGCCTTTATTTATTTTATGGGAAAAAGGAAACAAAATTTCATTGTGAGATGTTAGGAGAATGATAATAGTTAATATGTTACATGTTATTTATTTAAAGTAGTCACTCAGATTACAAGATATGGACATAAAAGTTCTCCAGCTGATATTAGTGCAAACCTTCTTTTCCTGCGAACTAAGAAACACTTGTAATAACACGGACTTGCCCTTCTGTCTCTCTTCCCTCCCCTCCCCCTTCCCTCCGACCTAGTTCCTTTTCCTTTTAATAAATCTCTTCCCATTTCACAATACCTGTTGTACATTTCAGGCTTTATTTCCTCTTACATTTTCTCACCTCAGGAGGACAATATCATGTATATACATATGATCTGATTTATTTCACTTATGAGTATATTGTCATGTTGCAGCCATTTACCTATAAAATTCTCAAGTTCATCCTTCTCTAAGGCCGAGTCTTATTCCACTGTATGAAATACCACCTTTTTATCCATTCCCCAATTGATGGGCATTTGGGTTGTTTTCAGGATTTGGCTATTACAAATTATGCTGCTATAAACATTGCTGCACATATATCACTGCGGTATGATGTTTTTGAATTCTTGTGGAAAGATATGCAGAAGAATAGATGGTTTGAATGGGGCCTAGATTTTTCTAGACTTTTGCTAAGAATTTTTCATGTAAATTTTCAGGGATAGTAGCTTGAAGTTTTCCTCTTATAGTCACTTATCTGACTTTGAGATAAGAATGGGCAGATAGAGATAGAACTAGGATAGGTATAAGGACGGGGGGGGGGGGAGATAGACAGACAGACAGAGAGAGACAGAAATAGAAATATAGAAATAGAAATAGAAATGGAGATAAAGTTTGACTTTCTGTTCATGCCATTCACTTTTATAGCTGAACTTGTTGAGAGCACTTCACAAATCTTTAACCGTCGACTGTAGCTTGATTCATTGGCAATATTTATTTTCTGTAGATACTGCTTCTTGTTCCCCCAAAGTAAATCTACTTTTGCTCATGGTGAAGTTAAAATATTTCATTTCCTTCATTCACAATGAAATTAAAATTTAGGTGATTATCTTAATCTTAATGTTCTTATCTTAATCTTAACGTTCTTAGTCTTTTTAGACAATAAGAAATGTATGAAAAATACGGCAGGTATTCGAGTTCATCATAGTTTTCAATGGTACATTATCAGATTTTATCAAGATAGAAATTCCTGCTTTGTTACTTGTTCATTTATTTTATATCAAGAACTCACCTCTAATATTTGAAGGCATCCCTTTTTCTATTTTGAATAAATGGCTTTTTTATTTAAGTGTACTCTCACAAGTTTGCATTTTCATTTGCCTGTTAACTGTGCTGTGATACAACTTGTTTTGATTTCTGACTTGTTTTCACTCTATTCCATGTTTTAAGTCGGCACCAGATTTCTGTACGTATTTAACGAATCATTACTAGATCACTGTCCAAAAGCGTTGCAGTATCCACACACTTGGCAGCAGTGTCAAAGCATTTTATGCATCCATATTTCTGTTTACCTTAAGATTTATCTAAATGTCTGCATTTTACCATTCTACTAGGTGCAAGGTTATTCCATTGTTGCTTTGATTTTAATTGCCTAATTCTTAATAATGTGGCAATGGTATAATCCCCCACAGCCATTTCTTGCTTTCTCCTGCATGGTGATCAATTTTTCAAATGGGCTGTTTGCTGTTTCCTGCTGTTTGCAGGAGCCCACTGCTTACACTGAGTGAGAACGATGTTTGCTCCTCTGGGCTCTTCCACTTCTGCTCACCTGCTAATTGCTACTAGTTGCCTTTAACTTTTGCATCTGAACTGAATGTAAAAACTTAAGGTTTTAAGTGAAATTGTGAAATGTAACTTGATTCAAACTTGTGAGCTTGAGGTGGAAAGGCAAGTGAGGCGCCTTAGGTAAGTGCCTTTAAACAATTCAAAAGCAAAAACTAAAAGACAAATACTAGGTGAATTTCTTATTAAATCATTTTTTATTCATTAATTAAGTGAATAATTTCATTTCGAAAGGATCATAATGTAAAGAGCTGAGAGAAAACTTCTTTAAAATGTTCCCTCTTTTCCATTGTTCTTTGGAAGATACCAGGCACTAGCCTGTTACTTAAATTTGCTCATCTTCCTTTCCAGCTCACTCCTGCTTTACTTATAGCACAGTGTTGTCTTCTCACACTTCACTAGTCATTGTTCTTTCTTGTCCTATTCGGCTACTCCTCATCTGTTCCCTCACCCTGCGGTGCACTGATATCTGCCTGACATGAGATCTTCTGCTTGCTCTCTGCTGATGACTCCTGTAATCACGTGTTCCACATCCATTGCATTTGAAATTAATTCTGCTGCAATGAAAAGTAGACTGGCACACTGGGATAAATAGGGGATTTGGAAGGCATACACTAACCAGAATAAAAGAGTCACAAAAGTTAGAAAGATGTTTCACCAATAGTTGTAAATGAAAGCTGGGATCTAGGAATGATATTAATTATTTACAAACATTGATTTTTCTGTAAAAGCATCCTTTACAGTTCTCAACCAATAAGACAGTTTCAAAATTCAACTCTGCTCCTTGTATTACCTCCTGAATAGCATTTATTGTGTGTATTGCTTAGGGAGAAACACTTTTGTACGTTCTAAATACTGATAGGAACAAATAAAGATGTGTGAAAGAAACAAGCTTATTTAATACATAACTTTAAAACAAAAAAATGTTACACAAATTACCCATAGCTCTGGTTTTTTTTTTTTATATATATTTAGGTATGGGAATAGATAGAAAAATTATTTTAGGAATATTTAACTATCTGAAAAGAATAATTTGTGTTAATGATCAGACTGCTTTATCTGTGACATGGGTCAGTGAGAAATGCACTCACTCCAAAGAATCACCAATGTTGTCCGTAGAAACAGAATTCGAAGCCTGTCATGAAGCCATCCTTTTTGCTAAAATTTGGTGATACACTGAATCCACACTATCCAGTGTTCCACGCAAGACCCACCGCCTAAAATGCTTGGAAGTTATGCCTGATTAGCATAAATTCACCTCTACTATTTGTCTGCTTTTATGTTTTATTCACATGCACAGTGCTGGCCTCATCTTTTACTTATTTGTAGAACCAGAAATAAGATAAAACTGTGTTAGTTTGGAAAACTTGCTCTTCTAAAAGGTCATATTTAAGCTAAATTACTGACAAAAATAGACCCTGAAATATTAAACCAAGTGGCTTATGTGTGCATCAAGGATAGTAGGAGCCTATATATGTTGTGAAAATTATCATCACTAAATATTTAAATACTAAAATCCAATATTTTAGTAAATTGAAGTTGTTAAATGCTCAAGTACCCATAGAAAATACACTTGTAATATGTGACTATACTTCCCTTTTTATAAATGAAGTAATTCTGTTTAAGATATACCCGACTATTTACCCAATATTAAAAAATCCAACACTGTGCCCATATATCTCTATGTCTGCCTCAAGTTTGATCATGTTTCTCGCGGAGTCCTAATTCCATACTGGGAGCCAGGGGCTGTTTCTTCATGATGCACTAATAGTTCCTGTGCACCTCATCTACAATGAAAGTTTTCATCTAGAAGCACATTAAAGAATCTTTGTATAAATTATATTTACAGTCTAAGTAGCTTTTTCCTCTAAAATTCCTATGGGTTGGCTAGAGCCATTTAAAAATGTACGTGAACATTTATTGTTCTTTCTCTGAAATTCCCTTTAATTATTGCTTTAAAAGTTTACTTCTTCATGATTTTCTTTGTGAATGAAGGACAATGTGAATCTCTTCACTTTGATTTTCCAAGGGAAACATCAGTTTCTCACCCACTAATATCTAACACTGATTTATTGTTTTAATTATTGAAATTGGTATATTTTTTTTCTTTCTCATAGATCATTTAAGGCTTTTAAGATAATTTTTATAATTGAGAAATGTCTCCTCTATGATACAACCCATTATCACACCCCAAAACACGGGACTTAAAATAATTATTAAAATAATCAATGTAATTTTTCACTTTTGAATTTTTATTTCTCTACTATCACTACATGATATTAACCTATTCTATGTCCTTTATAAATTCATGGATAATCTGACTGCTAAAGCTAAGTACTCCAAATAGATATTTTTTAAAGAGAGAAAAAAATAGTAAAAAATATTTTAAAATTAAAAAAATAGATTTTTACATTTTCAAATCACCATAAATATTCTAAAGTAATCTGTTGGCTCTGCCTAATTCTAGAGCAAATAACGTGCAAATTTTGCCAAATTATACTCTGTCCTCTGCGTGGAACTTTAGTTTTAAATGTGGTTGTAAATATAGAAACAGTGAAAGCAGAAAACCGATTGCTCTGTCTAGTCGTGTCTACATACCCTACACATACACGATGATTTTCTTGTCTCTGTAACAGAATCATTGCCACTCACAGGGAAAATTACACCTGGATATTTTGAGGTTCCCTGGAAGCTCTGAGAACTTGGTGTATTTGGGGCTCCTGTTGCATTAGATTTAAAGAACTCAGGCCCTTTGTGTTTAAATGCACATCCTAAAAAATTGCTAAAAGACATTTGCATAGAGTTAAAATCTTCAGAAAAGATTTAAATATCCCTGCCCAAGGCTTAGACCTCAGCAACGCACCAAGAAGGACTGCTCCATTGCAGCAGCTTTAATAGCAAAACGTGCGTCAAGCCAGATTCCTCGCTCTGTCTCTCTCCACCGCTCTCTCTCTCTACCTCCAAACAAAATCATCAAAGCGGGGTACTATTTTACCAACAAAATTTTCATTTTCCTCTTCCAATCAAAAACTGAACTGATATATTTAAAACATAAAATTACCGCCCCTGATGTCAAAAATGGGTCTACATTATTCAAAAAGTTTAGGTTTGCAAATGTGTTTTTATGCTAACTGTGTTAATATTGTGTGCCAGAAAATGTATGCACCTTCTCAGGGCAGAATATATGGGCAAGTGTGTACCCACATTCATAGGAGCTTCTTCCTATAAAATCAGAGAAACCAGAGGGTAGGTCTTGTGGTGAATAATCCCTTAGGCAGGAAACAGTGATAAAAAGAGAAAGATTGGACAATGTCAGTTCTCTCGCAGAATGTGATTTTATTCATCCCTTTTTCTTTATAGTACAAACGTTTGGGAGGAGGCTCAAAGGTGCCAGAAGTTTAACTCTAGCAGTAACTCCACCCCAAGAGAAATGGAAACCACCTTAAACTTTCTCTTGTCGGAGGCCTGTATCTCCGGAAACATGCTGCTCCTTCTTGAGCTGATTGAGTTGGGTTTCTGTGTGGAATCCACCTTATTTGGCAACACAGAATCTTATTCTGTTGCCCTCAAATGTCATATCTGTAAAAGGAACATTTTCTTCCAAGTTATTTTGGAACATTAGAAAACCACCTGTGCTATTTTTTTTTTTTAATTTCAAAAAGCACTTGACATGCTCAGCTCCAATTCTTCCTTCGTTAGAAATTCTACATATGTTATATCTGTCCCCTGCAGAGACTAGTCCTAGCTGGATGACTGCAAGCTAAATCAGTGTGTTTGGAATTGAACTATGCTTTTATTGTCACAAAGTAGAATTTTAAATCCCAGAAAAGTGGCAATAGCAGTAAGTGAAGCAAGATTACATCTAATATTTTCATGACTTTTAAAAGCATAGAAGGAATGTTAATGTAGAAAATGATTCTATTTACATTATTTTGAGGAAACAGTTTCATGTTATTGACTGTGTGAGAACTACCTGCTTGATTTTCCTGGTTTCAGTGACAGCTATATAAGAGAAATAGACTGTGAAAGAAAGAATTGGTAAAAATTTACCATTTACAGATTAGATAGAACAGAACGGAACAGAACAAAGCAGCATAAAATAGACATAATTGAATGTCCAAAGGGAAAATATAGTGCGATGTATTAGGAAACAAAGTTTAAGAAAAATGAAGTCACTGGAGAGAAATCCTTAGAGGAATGAAAAGGCAAGAATAGAATGAAATCTATCTTCGATTTGCATATCCCAATATAAAAAGATCGATTTTATGTCTCCATGGCGATAGGTGGAAGAAATAATTGTGAAAGATTTTATTTACTAAAGTGAGCCTGATGACACCTTATATATTTAGAGTAGCTTCAAAGAAGTTTTGAAATTTCATATTTTATTACAAAATGGATTTATTAATAATAATTGCTTGTTGGCAACTTAAACAAAATAGAAAATAAATGTAACAATACAATAAGAAATAACAATAAAACATCCTTAAACAAAAGTAAAAGCGCACTATCTTTCTATTTAACACTGCAGTTTGCATTATGTGGCACAAAGCAAACTATTCTCTGACATAAGAACTTGACTGTTAGTCAACATATGTCAATGGTTCAATCTCAACAGGTAAATTGATACACATATTAAGTATTTACTGTTGGAACTCTTTGCTCACACATTTATTTGCAAGGAACTGTATAACGTTTTACCCCACTGATTCATAAAGAATATGAAAAGTAAATACCTTGAAAATTTTAATTTGTATTGAAGCTTAATAATACTTTTGATTGATTTGTTATTTAAGACCTACTCCAGTTCCTTGTGCTCCTAGACCTTCCAAATCTCTGTGTAAAAGCCACGTTGGAATTATCTGACTTTCTTGATGTGTTCATTCTTCTCCTGACTTCCAGATCTATAGTATGGTCTTTTCAAAAAACAAAAGTATGTGCTCATTTCTTCTACAAGCTGAAATCTCATTCACTTATTCTTTCAATCTAGACTGAGACATCATTTTGTCTTAAAGACTTTCATTCCCTTCTTTGCTTTCCTTGCTTTATGTTACACCCTCTACTTGAATTCTTCACCAATCCCTCTCTTCCTGCTACCTCAGAAATATTATGAGCATAAGTAACTTCTCGTTTGTTTTTATCAACCCTGATAGGTTTTAATGGAAATGTTCTGCATATATTTTAGATACATAAAATATTATCTTTGGACATTTTGCCCTTCATTTAAATAATTTTATTAAAATATTTTATTTTTATTTTTATTTGTTATGTTGTAGTAAAATGCCACAAATGCCTCCAAGGGTTCTTTTCTAATAAAACGCTGGAATTTGACATTTATCCATTCGTTCCCTTCATTATTAAACTTTACAGAGTTTGTTTTATATGTCAGTCTTCACAGGGCTTCTACAGTTACCAACGCAGATGTTACTGAAAGCCAAATAATGCTGCATTGTAATTATGTGTACATTAACATTGCAATCGGCTATGTTAATGTAGCTCAGGTTTGAAAGGAAAAGCCTTTTTATTTTTAGTTATTAATTTACTTTGATGAGTAGGTTTCTATGTCTATAGTCCCTATTGCTAAAATATATTTTCAACCACTTTATTAACATATTTTAACATACTAAATTTATGAATATTTAATGTATGCAACTTAATGAGTTTGTAGATAAATATATATGGATATGAAACTGTGCTATCTATGCCACACAATTATTCAGCATCTCCATTTTCTTCTTGTTAGCATTAGGGATGAGAGCACCACATAAGCTCTAATCTATTAATGAATTTCACATAATAAATGGAAATTACTTTAAAATTTTCACTATTTAAGTTTATATAAGAGTATATACACTGATAAAAACCATTTACGTTTCAATTTTGAGTGTCATAGGCAGATGCAACTTTGGCTTTCTTTTTTTCTTAAAGTATGAATGGCTTATAATTTTAAAGAAGAAAAGTGACCAACTTGAAAGTGCAAAAACTAAAACTTAATTATATACTAGAACATCACTAACTACCACTAACTATGGGGGGCACGGGAACTCTGTGGGCTACGGAGCTCCTGTACCCAAACCTTTTGCATGATGACTCCTCCAGTGCCCGCCCGTCACACTCCCACTGGTTTTCCGCTGGTGTACTTCAGCGTCCTCACACAGGTGGGGTTATGTAATGTAATAAATGATGTAATCAATGATCTGTCAAACTTTTGTGTCTTTTACGTTATTATTGTTATAGTTAGCTCAAATATTCATCAAAAGCAATTTTATATTTACATAGATCTATGTTGTGCTAATCTACACTACACTTTTGTTTGATGCTAACAATAAAGCTATTGGAACACAGTGTCAGGAAATGAATAAATCTTACCTATGATGTAAGGTCATTTAGGTCATAGAAGGTCATTTCTGATGCCTTTCAACAGCACTACAAAATTACTTAAATTACTTAGGATTTCTATACTTCTACAAGAAGATTTTTTATTGTTTCTTGTGAGAATAACTTTCTTTCCTGATTTATATACATTCTTGAACCAATACAATATTTAGGAGAGGAAGAAAATTACCCTACCCTCCTAAAATTGAGTTGGATTATATTTAATCTTATGCATTTTGTTTGTTAATAATCCATTATAGCAAATTCATCATTCCTCAGAGAAAGCCACCTAACGCAGTCAGTTTTTTCTACAAACAAAAAAGTATACATCACCATCTCTTCAAGACACTTAGAAAGAAAATAACTGTAAGTTTAAGGAAATTCCCTTTCTAGTTATTGAGTTTAAATTCAGGCAAACAGTTTAGTGAATTCCTATAGGAGACAGCAAAATGACTGGCTACAAATAAATAAATCAATAGAATCTTTTGTTGTTCTTAGAGATGCAAGGGTAAGATTCATTCAGAGACTATTCCCTTATCCTTAAGAAATGTGACAAATATAAATGACTTCTGGAAATTGGGTCTGAATGTGAACCCTGAAGCAGTGTCAGGGTATAAATAGGGTCCAGTCTGTTTTATATTTTAACAAATCCAACTGATTGAAAATTTATGGCATTCGTTCATCAGGAATCCTAAGTATTTCCCTCTGGATGTTACTACTCCAGAATCAATTTTTGTTATGATTGTTCTCCGATAGTGATGACATTGTCCAGTTTAGACAAGGTACTAATCCATCCTCCTCCTCAGTATGAGAGCTCAGTGTCATTTATCACTTGCTACTGTCTCTGTCGATGACACAGGACGTTTCTGTGTCAGCTCCTCCTGCCTTCCAGGAAGCTGCCCACCATATTTCCTTCAGCGCCTAGGCATCTTGCTGCAGAGAGTACCCTGACTTCTTTTTTCTTCGATCACTTCAGTTGTAACTTTGTTTTCTACTCTTCTGTGTTGCAGACGCTTAACCAGCTCCTTGCTAGTTTTACAGCACATGGATGTCTTTCACAAAAACCGAGTGCCACTCATACAAATGAAATTCCCAGGAAGACTGTGCCTAGGGCAGGTGGCTGGGGGTAGACAAGGGCGTGATTCCTTGATTGGATCAGAATTATTTAATCAATGAATAAGCACACATTACATAATCACATGGACAAGTATTCCTCTTCAGGTTCTCTCGGGTTTTTCCACCAGTGTATTTCAAGTAATTCTTATAGGAGATAGCAGAAGGCCTGTCTACGGCCATACCGTCCTTAACACACCCTACCTCAGCTGACCTGGGAAGCAAAAGGCTTAGCTATGAATGAATGAATGAATAAATACACGATATATTTTTTTCTTACAAATACAAATTAAAGATTCATTCAAAGCCTGTCCTAGATGTTCCTTAATATTTATCAAACCTCCCACATTTTGTTTCAGAGGAATGAACTCAGATTCCATGAAAATTCTCTCTCTTCCTGCAGAAGCCTGATGAAAATCTGCCTTATCTTCTCTTTACATATGTCCAGTGAAGTATTTCTTTGTCAGTGTGTGATTTTATGTTATAATTACTTTTAAGATCGCCTTTAAAACCTCTTTAACAAGCAGCTTGAGCAGTTAGGATACAGTTGGCATAAAAGATATATAGTAGATATGGGTAAAAGGCCGCAGAGAAATGACGGTGGGTTGCTTTGTGCTTTCTGTGGCTTTATAGGGTTCTTTTTCTCTTTTCCTTTTTCAAAGTTCATTTTCTGTTTCCTGATTTACTATCACTCAGAAGAAAAGAGTAAAAATATGACATTAAAATGTGCTTTTGTGGGAGGTGGGACGGAAGGAAGTGTTATTGTGAGTGAAAAGATCTCAGCAGGATGCGGTAGAAAATCTGGCTGTACTTGCATCTCTTTTTTAAATTCAAAGAAATCTTAATGAGGAATGTGGAGCTGAAAGTCGTGTAGCCGGGAAAAGCACATTAGACGTTATCTTTTGGAATGAGGGAAGTGTAGCTTCCAAGAAGAAATAATCTGCTGGCTTTCTTACATCCATATAGTAATATACATAATATGAAATAAATTTAATGCAGGAAATTCCTTTATCTGAAGTAATTCTATTGATGGATTATATGAGAATAAATAACAGCGAATTCTATAGATGTGCCTGATAAAACAAACCATGATAACACACATACGATAATAATAACGTCAGAAAGGATAATATGATGATAATGTCAATGGTTTTCACTGCACAATAATTTCAGGAGTGTATTACTATAGGAAGATATTGTACTCTTAACTCTTAAAATCTGTAATATAGCTCATCATTCTCAACTAATTTTCAAGAAATATACTATACAGAATATCCCACGTAAAAATTTTTACCTAATTTTCAGAATGACATACTTGGAATGTTTCCTACTAAGATAAAATTATTTACATTTTTTCTGTACATTACATAAAGATTATTGGAAATAGTGTTTTAATTCCTTAGCAAGCAACTATTTTCAGTATTATTATTATTTTAGATTGCTAATGTATGCGTACAGTACATGGTATTTACACTCCTTGTAGAAAGATTTGAGAAGTCGTGCATCCACACAACTCACAGTACAGCCTTTTCATCGCTTTTCCCTTCCTTCCCTCCCCCTCTCTAAGCATCTCTGGATCTTTCCTTTTGGTACGTTTGTGGTACATAATGTTTCCACTCCTGTGTGAAGCTGGTGCATGCTCAGGTCCCTAGTAAATGCTATTTGGGACTCTCTGAACTATCTCCTGATTGCCTAC
Source organism: Dinomys branickii (assembly GCA_004027595.1). Lineage (NCBI taxonomy): Eukaryota > Metazoa > Chordata > Mammalia > Rodentia > Dinomyidae > Dinomys > Dinomys branickii. The sequence continues at coordinate 27,796 of PVLD010008057.1, forward strand.
ATGTATTTAATTTCTAAAACATTTTAGAGTTTAACTTATTATTCTCTAGAAGAATAAGAACTAACAAATGAGAAATATTTGAAAGACGGCATAGATTTCTCTTATTATTACAATGTATATTTTGTCTATTGCAGGTATAATTTTGTACTGTTTTTTGTTAACTTTGCTGTTAACTTCATACCACAACTTTGTACTATGTGATGTAATAATGATATGGATATTCAAATGAAGTAATTATGTCTTTCCTATAAGTGCGTATATATGACATTGATTATTATGGATTATTTTTCTACTAAGAGAGCCAGGGAAAAAATGATAGTCCCAAAGAGTAGAAAGGTAAAACACATATAGTTATAAGCTCTATAATAAGATAACTACTGTGCTCTCTTTGCTGTTTTTGTTACTCTAAACATTTATTTATTTTAATTTAAAATTATTTAAAATAAAATGTAACAGTTTCTTCTCATGCACTAGTTTGTGGATCTCAACATACACAGTAATTCATGGTAGCTACTGTCATACTTAGATAAATAGTTAAATAACTTCCATCCTATTGTTATAGTGATACCAACCCCTCAAGCCTGGCTTCTAGCAATGACAAATCTCAAACAATACATTGTCTCCTACTACACAGTGTTTTCTAGACCAGCATGTGAATGGAATCATAAAACATTTGACATTAGCCATTTTAATTCAACATAATTATCTGAGATTCATCCCACTTATTTCATACACTGCATAAATTGTTCTTTATTCTTGATTACTACCCCGTTACACAGATTATAACAATGTTCATTTTTTTACCAGTGGAAGACATCTGACTTGTCTTTAATTTTGACAATTTTGAGAAATGCTACTATAAACAATCATGTATATTTTTCTGTGCAACCAAGATGTTATTCTTATAAGGAAAATGCACAGAAATAAAAATTACAAGTCCTTGAGTAGGTGTATATTTCACTGTATAAAGACCTAACAAATTTTGACAGAAATGCTGTGTCTATTTCCTTTCCTATTAGTTAATGTGCAGGGGTTCCAAATGCAAAATCTTCTCTTAAACCCTAAGTAGAATTAACCCATGTATATGTATATGATGTATATGTATATGTATATGTATATGTATACACACACACTCATTGTATGTGTGTGTGTGTGTGTGTATACTGTGTGCATGTGCAATGTATATATCCAGCCAAAGCAAGCATGTGAACATATTCATGAGGATTAACGACTTTAAAACATTGAAACACATAGATTATGTGAAGTTTTTACTATTTTAGCTGTTAAAATTAAAATTCTAGAGTTAACTTTTTTGATTAAAACATTGCATAAAGTTGAAATTTATTTGACAAGTATAATGATTCTACAAAATGCTGAAATATAAAGTTGCTATTGTAGTTGACAATGAATATTAAATCTATTCTCTACAGTGTGACACAGATAAATTAATCCACTTTATAAGTAGCAGCCTAGAAAGTGAACACAACTCACCCAGATATATCAATATCTATATATCTATATCTATACACACACACACACACACACACACATATATATATATACACACACACACACACACACACACACATATATATATATATATATATATATATCAGGACTCATTAATTCTCTTTAGATTGTTCTCTTTAGATAATTTCTGTTTAGATTGTAGCATACTACACATGGTATCTTAGAATCACTTTCCCAATTACTGCACTAAGAGTTTGTCCTTTTCAGCTGCTAATTTTATGAGTTTTTATTGTTTAATCTTTGGAGAATGACAGTGGGAGTGCACTGGTTGAATACTGGCTAAGATTCAATCCATGAAAACACTTCCATGTTGATATAACAGTAGGCAGTTTAAATCAAAACATCCAACAAAGCAGGGTAGATCCGTGGCAGTAATTAAGAAATAAAATCTAAATAATGAAATATAAGGAGAATATCATAAGGTCCTAAAAAATCAAGTTCCAAATTTTTGTATCAATATAATTCAAATTCAGTGAAAAATAAAAATGTGTGAAATGAAAAAATATCTCATGGGTAGTGTTCAATAATTTTACAAAACAACTGAAAGATTCACCCAAGAGACACAGTGTAAACCCCAAACAGCTCTCACATGCACACACCCGCCCAGGTGCGCACTCACCCACTCAGATAAGCGCATTACTATAACGTTGGAGGAAATAACAGACAGAATTTTAAAACATCCAGAGGGAGAAAGACATATTGTTGTCACAAGATGAATGAATGCAGGTTGAATTTTTTAAAAATTGGGATCAAACACAACTGAAATAAAATGTTTACATGCTGAAACAATCTAATCAACAATGTAAATTATATATATATATATATACATTGACCATACCCTAAATCATTTCAAAATTAAGTTACTTGTATATCACCCTTATATAGAAATCTATAGAAATATGCTGCTAGCATGATCTCCTTATTTCAGTATGAGAGGGTTGGTTCATACAGAATATGATTGCATAAACAGAAAATGAACATAGTAAATAGAAAAGATATAATAAGGAAATATGAAATTATAGTATAACAATTAAAATTTTCTGAAGTTTGCAATATATCTGTGAAAAGAGAAAGGAAACAGATGAAAAAAGTTAACATACTTTATGATCTAGTAATATTTAAATTATAAAATAATGATTTAGCACATAAGATAGCAAGAAGGTATATGGTAATCTGAAAAGTAGGAACAGAAAGAAACTTCACTGATAAACTGAAAAAGTAATTGATGTTTAATCCAAAGAATTTGAGGGAATTGTAGGACATATCAACAAATATTAACATGGAAGAGAAAATTCCAATTATAACAAAGACACCATTGGAAAATGCTACGTACTATAGGAAAGGGGAAAAGAGATACTTAGATATTTTAAAGGCAAAGTCATAAGAATATTAAAGGAAAAAGACGGAAAAGCAAACAGTACTTTGAAAGATTTGAATGATTTATATATACATATAACATATGAATTATATATAAGATTGTACTGAAGAATATTGGATTGCCACTTTTTAAAGTACATGCAGGCCATGGGTAGAGCTCAGTAGTACCGCACCTGCCTGGCAAGTCCACAGTTTTGAGTTTAATTCCTGGTATGTACAGTACATTCAAAGAGTTTATCATCAATACCACCATGATACAAGAGGCCAAAATGATTGGGAAACACTGCTATCAAAACTGAAAAGATTAAAACCACTTGTTTTCTGACCATAGGGGAAAAATTAAATTGATATTCAATAAGAAAATAATAATTTTTAAATTTCTGACTATGGATTCAACAATGTACTTGAATTCAGACATAAACAAAAAGTTACATAATAATTTAGAAAAAATATTTTGAATTGCAATACAATGTAAACATAAATACTTTAAGTTGGGGTTGAGAAGGAGTATTAGAGGGAAAATGGTATCTAAAACGCATTATGAAGTAATGATGCATTTAACGATCAACTGTTCAATCCACTGATTGAAAAGAAATGAAAATAATATCATCTGCTTCAACTGAAGTTAAGGAGAGTCGCTGAAAAGAAATAACAACGTCATGGTAACATTTAATGGAATAGAAAAATACACAAAACAGAAAATAATGACAACTGCCAAGCCTTTAAGTCTTTTCCTTACAAAAGACCATGTTTGTCAGGGTGAATTAAAAGTAATCAAGACAAAGGGAAAGAAACTGCAGATTATTAATATTAAGAACTGAAAAGCAGAAAGTAGTGGTAATTTTATAATAGTGTGGTTTTATGAAAACTTATTTATCATTAAAATGAAGCTGTTACTCTTAAAATATTAAATATTGCAAATCTAAAGTTAGAATAAATAAGAATCTCAATATTGTATCTAGAAAAGAAATTTCTTCTTTTATAATGAAGTTTTTAAGAGAAAATCACAAGCCTAACATTTCACTGAGTTCATACAGGAATTTTTCTAAAAAATTTAATCTTATGTATCTTATAACGTAAACTCAGTTTTATTCAAACTATCTAAGAATCTAAAAGGAGAAAAATCACTGCCTAATTTTTTGAGAGTAACATAAATTTGACCTTAACGTACTGCTAATTTTCTGTGAATCAATTAAAACACAGAGATTGACAAAGTTGTGTCTCATTCTAGCCAATTTTGTGACTGGCTAGATGGAGGCATAATTTCTCGTGTTACTTACTACCTTGGTTTACCTTTGCATATTTGTATCCATATGTGTCTACCTCTGATATGTATAATGAATACAAACTTCTATATTAGCCCAATCACTTATCTGATGACTATACATCTATGTATGATATGTATTTATAATTTTATTTTTTCCAAATATGCATACTATTTGTGGGTACTGTCTTCCAGGTTCATATTTGCATATATGTATATATATAACTTAATTTCATGCATGGAGAAGGGGAAACATCTTCACACAACACCTGGTGTATACTGAGTGCTCTTCACAGGAGAGTAGTGTTTATAATAGTGCATTTATTTAGTATGTTTATTTAGTAACAATTATCATTTTGTCAAATGCAAATGCAATTACATCCTGTTTTAAGGAAAGTATACCTTTTAATTGTGCTTAAGAGCACTCCTCCATATTCTTTACATGTTTAATAAGTTATAAGATGCATGAATAAGTACTTTTTGATAAATATTTTAATATTTACTTTGGAGAGCCATTTTAAGTGTTCTACTTTCCATATGTTAACATAATATATTTAATTATGTCCTCTTTTTTAATTTTTAATAACCTCTTTCAAGGTGGAGAGGGTACTACACTCTTCATATAACAGACTATTCTAATTTTCAGACTAAGTTCCTGAAACTCTGATTGTTTTCTTGTTTGTTATCTTTGTACAACCCTATAGGAGGGATAGGGCATCCATAAACAGTTACTTTTGAAAAGGAAACTGGATTCCTCCAAACCTAGGCTTCAGGGTTTGACAGAGCTGGGCTCCTTGGGTTTGTCACATTAGCGTCTCTGAGTATAACCCAGAGATTTGCTGTGGCAAACACTTCTGTGTACAGTTAGCGAGCATGTATACTGGCTCAGAATCCTTATCTTTAAATCTGGGAAAATATTTTCTTTCAGAAGCTCGATTAAGTTCTTCAGCAAGCTGGGCAGATGCTACTTTAACTCCCAAGGAACTCTTTAAGGTGATTAATTACTCAGAGACACTACACAGGTAGGTGAGGGTGATGGCAAGTGATTGCCCAAGGCAGAACGTACTCTTAATGAATGGAGAAGACCTCAAAGGAGAGAAGGTAAGAAGTCCGGTGAGCGAACAAGTAACCTGCAAACAATTTCCTAATTTGTGGAGTGGAGAGTTTTATTTTGGTTGACAATTCCCGCACAAGCCTATAAACATATATAAGCAGGAAAGTCACTGTGATATGACAACTATTCTGTGAGTGGAGGAGGAGAAAAAGGAAACTCTTCTGAGAGTTGAAACTGTTCCATCTGCTCATTGATTAAAAAATGAAATAATTCTTTGTAAATCATGGGAATGACAGAGTACAAACATTTCTAGACTGGATGCATGATGACTTCTCAATCACAGCTGATTTTTTTTTTGAGGCAAGGTCTCACTCTGTAGTGCAGGCTGGCCTTGGAGCCACTGTGCAGCCCAGGCTGGCCTCAAACTCATAGTGATCCTCCTGTTTCAGCCTCCAGAGTGCTGGGTTGACGGGGAGGCACCACTATGCCTGGCTCACAGCTGAAATAAAGTGATAGGTACAAGTGATACTAGATGGCCATACACCTCATGGGGCTGATAAACACAACAGTACACTTTAAGATATTATTTCAGCAAGACCATCCTAGTGATAGTAAATGAATGTAAATGATTTCATCCTCTTTTTTAGGCGAAGATTTCGTAGAATGTGTACCTGACACTACTGATTTCCTGCTTTTTGTGTGCTTTAGCATTTTGTTAGTTTGTTGTCCCATCTTGTATGATTCTTTATTATATTGCAAAAAAATTCTTTTAAGTCTTTTAATATATTTCATCTCACCAAATCAGCTGCAGCTTAAAAAAGGAGATGTTTCTGCCCAGGGAACTCTGCCAAAAAAATCGTGGAGCACAGAGGACAACAGAATAGTGCAGCATCACAAAAACCTACTATGACATAAGAAAACCAAAAAGATGTCAAGGACAGGAAATCAAAATATATGTTATCAGTGTAAGCAGTATTTGTGTATGGAACATGCAGTTTCCATGTGTGAAGACTGCCTGGGGTGTCACAGTTGAATCAAAGATTATTTCTGTGATAGATTTGTTTTTGCATTTACACTGTAGTTCAGATAAGTTTTTCTTTCTGATGTTACCTTTCGGGCTTTATAAGAAAGTATACGTCTGATGTAAAAATGTTGCTGTTTACTCTAAGTGCTCATTACATGTATGTTATTTTATCATTTTGCTATCTTTTTTTCTCGCTAAATGTACATTGTACAATATAGTAAGATGTTCCTGACAAAACAGGAACACAAAAGAGGTGAAAAGAATGTCCTGCCACATAGGAAAGGAAAGCTAAGCACATGTGCTGTTCGTGTAAGCAAGTCGTATGCAGCGTGGAGTTGTCATATGCAAAGACTGACTTGGATGTGACAATCGAAACAAATATTTTTATTGTGAAGTTATGTTGGTATTTTCTTTGTAGTTTGTAAGTAATTTGTTTTCAATGTTAACATTTAAAATGTGTGCACCAAAAAACAGTCAATGTTGAAAATGTTGAAGATTTTTATTAGTAATAACTACTAAAAATTAATACTTCATTTTTTTTGATATTTTTCCTATTAAGTGTTCATTGTTTAATATAAGAAAACTCATAACATTTAAATTAATAATTCATCAATAGAAATATTCTAAAGAATAAACATGGTGTATCATAAACCCGTAACAATGCACCTTTATGACAAAATTGGTGTTATGCCTTATTGGCTGTAGGGATTGAATTATTTGTGCCCTCTCTGAATGCTGCTGGACAGTCTGCTTTTGGCAGAACCACAGTGCAAGGCTTAATTGTCCCTGGGTATTTGATTTCCTGTGTTTTCAGTGTACACTCTAAAAGAAGAATGCCTCCCAGATGCGTCCACCCTAGTGAAGCTTGAGAACTACAGGAGACTGAGCTACAGTGGCTGCAGGAAGCTTAGACTAAGGCTACAGATAATGACCTGGAAGAGTCTGCATGACTTCATGCATGCAACACAAGCTACTGTGGCCCCCAGTCCCCCATCTCCTACCTGCCACCCAATTCCTCCTGGCTAAACTTGTGGTTGTCTGGGGTATGACACCAAAAGTTAAGCAAGGTTTAATTTTGTCATCAATATCTCTCACAAGGAATGCGTGATTGTTATTACAAGAAATAATTTTCCGCTATTAATATCTCAGTTGCTAAATTAAGTCTTTGTTTAATGATTCATGGGGGTCATGTAAATGGCATATTTTAATATCAAATCAGTTTGAAATATTACACTAAAAATCAATTTATCATGAAATTAAGAATGCTTTCCAATACAAGGCAAACTATTATTGCCCTATTTCATTTTGTTTTCTAACAGATTCTTCATAGAGTAAACTACTTGTACATCACTGAGTACAATGGACACTTAAATTGGACTATGGAGATATATACTATATATATTATATAGATATATAGATACAGATATGTATATAAATCATTTTTATTTTAAACATTTCTTGTTTCACTGATGGCTTTTAATATCAAACTGCTAATTTTTTTTTCTGACACTTCAATTTAAAGATAAGCAATTGATTTGGCAGTTTAATTTGTGAGCATAGAAATTGAAACAAAACAGTATATAAATAATTAATAACAAAGGCCAAAGGTAAAATGTTATCTAAATCTGTACAATAATTAATGTTATATTGGTTTGGTCTATGTACAGTGTTTAGTATCTGTCAATATTTGCTCACATTGATACACTTATTTTGAAATTGTTCACTGGCAAACTGAGGAATTCCCTTTTTTGTGTGTGTGGTATCAGGAATCAAACTCAGGACCTTCCGCTTGCCCGGCAGGTGCTTGTTCTACTGAGCTATATCCACAGCCTGAAGTGAGGATTTCTCAATGCAGATCGCATTTTCAAACTCAATATTTGAGGTACATGATGTGCATAGGTGAAGATGTATTAAAACAACTGTAATCAAGTCTTATTTCATGACAATTCAACTGTAAGCATAGGTTTTCTCTTATGTTTTATCATGTTAGTTATATTACTCAATCAAGGCTCTTTATTCAACCTTTTGTTGTGCTGTTTTGCAGCAAGTAGTTTTAGAATTTTAAAACCAAATACAATGATATATTTCATATCACTCTTAAAATATTTCATGTATGCACTCTCCTTATTCATTCTCAGACTGGGGATCTTTTGTGGCTGGAAAGTAGGCTTAAAACCTTCAAAGCTGAAACAGGTGATCATGCATCAGCTGGAGAAAGAAGGGCCTGGCTCAGAAACTATCAAAATATATTCTAAAGTTTGAATCATGTCAAAAATCCCAATGTTCATTAATCACTCCCCAAATTCCAGTTTGGTTTTGAAAGCAGTCACTTTATCTTCTGACTTGAACACAGTTGTTACTGTTCATTGAAGAGACAGGTGGAGTTCTCTGAATGGGTTGAAAGTATCACACAAGTAGGAAATCTGTGAGTCATTCTGAGTTGCTGAAGCTTGCTCTCTGTACTGTTTTTCAAAACCAAATCTCTGGTGCAGCCCTCATAAATGAAAACTTTGGGCCACTGAACTACTTAGAGATCCATGTAATTCAGTGAGTAAAGTATGTTTATTCTGTGTACATCTCCCCACAGAGCTGTGTGAACAGAATTGAGACAAAGATAAACTTCAAGATAATATGTAATTGCTCCTATTGTAGAGTTTGAATATTGAAATCATTATATATATATATATATATATAGAGAGAGAGAGAGAGAGAGAGAGACTGTAATGAAATTTAGTAGGAACTGAAATTTTGTAATGTAATTTTTCAATAAATATTTAATGAAAAGATGAGATATAGAAATTTATTCATTTGAGAATAATAAATTATAGCATTAAATGTATAATCAGGTAAAAATTTAATCTCACCTCAAATGAATAGTATTGTGACTACACGTATGATTACCCCTACCCAAAACAATTTTATTTCTTAATGTGACACATTTTGATTATAAAAATTTAACACAATTCTAAATTTTAAAAAATATGGGAAATTTACATTTTTTGGAAAAAAGATATTTAAGAATATATTTAGGCAATAAAATATATGTGTAAATATGAAATTGATATTTTAGAAAATCTCATAAAGGGAATTTTAGAAAATAATGAGTAGTTGAAAATATTGAACTATTCATTTCTACATTAGCATACCATCAATTATCAGGTTATTAGCTCTTTGTGTTAAAATATAAGCATATTATAAGAAGTTGTAAGACTATCTACAAAAGAGTCTTTGTGCAAAGTAAAGTCTTCTCACTCTTCTATTACTGGTGACAGCACACCAGTAAGACTTTCATTTCAATGTTGAAATAAAACATTGAAAAGTAAGTACAAACAAGAAACAGAAATAAAATATTAAAAAGTAAATACAAACAAGAAACAGATGGAGTTGACAGTGAAGACCTACAAAAATGACAAATACTGTGAAGTCAAGGAGCTAGAAAACCTGGCCAAGAAAGGTTTGTGGGAGTAACATTCCATGAAGAAAAGAATGGAATTGGCACCCATGTGCAGTAGGCTTTAGGAGAAACGTACCACAGAGAGGAACACAGGAGAAGCTACATTGCACAGGATTGTAGTCAAGATAAAAAAAATCAGAGAACATTTAGTAGATTTTATCATAATACATCAAAATGTCATTTTAACAAGTACTCATTGTAAAATATATGTATTTTCTTTTAATTAACTAAATATTATGTGCTCATTTATAATTTTTACTAATTTATGAGGTACAACATACTGTCCGACAGATGTATACACAGTGAAATAGCCAAATCAAGCCTTTCAGTTCCTGTGTAACCTGTATTATCATTTTCCTGTGCATAATTTTAAAATATACAGTATGTTCTTATACTCGTACTTCTCAAGAAGGACATCAGCGTGCTGCAATCATTTGTCCTGTGTAAGTGAAATTTGGGTCCTTTTCCGTATCTACAATCACCGCCCCCCCCCCTTCACCTCGGGTTAGCACCATTTTCCTTTCTGTTTCTTTGAGCTTGACGTTTTTATACTTCACATACAAGTGAACCCATGCAGGCTTTGTCTCCATCAGACTGGCTTATCGTGCTCAGCATGAGAATTTTTAAATGATCCTTTGTATAAAAAAGAGAGTATGGAGAATTGTAATCAGAATGTTTGATGTCATTTCTTTCTTCACTTAAAAACTGGAATTTAGTACTAGGTGGATGTAAGAGTGTCAAAGAGGAAAGCGTTTCTATTTTCCTGCAGTAAATAATTTAAAATTGGTTATTGTATTTATGTAATACAATTATTAAAATCACTCAAAATAGTATTACACAATTATTCAATATGCTAGACCTAATTTAATACATACATTGATTAATGGATATAGATAAATGGAAGTAAGAAATATGTGATCTTCTTTAATGCACAGCGTTCAGCTGTCGAAGTACATATATATATATTTTGGTAACGGAAATCAAACTCAGGATCTTGCACTTGCCAGGCAGACACCTGTGCCACTGAGCTACATCCTTGGTTCACACAATTTATATTCAATACATATTTTGTATGTCTAAAAATCTACCATGCATATTTTCCCCTCACTTTTAATATATTTTTTCTACTATATATTCCATAATATTCTCAAGCTCATCTATTTTATCAATATTACATTTTGACAAAATTATATTCATTGTCTAGAACAGGAATTAGTAAATATTTTTTTCCATGAAAGATGGATAGTAAATTTTAGACCTATATACCAGTATGATATGTTTTGCAACAAAACACTGTCAATAAAATCACAACAGATCTTGGCAATATGTAAATAATTGTGTCTATCTATAGTTCAACACAATTTAAGAAAACAGGTAAAGGGCAAAATTTGGCCAAAGTGTAGGAGCTTCCACCCTAGAATACAGAATAACTTACTATGAGCAACAAAACTTGAATAATAAATATATATTATTAAAGTCTATAATAATTATTAAATATGATTATAAAATATATACTACTACCTTATTTTATATAATGTATACTTTGCATATCTTATTTTATGGCATGTTATGGTAGAATATCATTATATACTAAGATGTTTAATTTATGAACAATATCTAATGCATTACATACTAAGGAAGCTCTGCAACGTGGACACAGTAACACATAAATTATATCAGAGCATCAAGTCTGTGTATAAAATGTCAGTCTGCCCATTGGACTCCATTACCCTCTGTTCCTTCAAACCACCTTGACAGAGATTCACACACTCTACGACTTTCCTTCCGTACTTGCACCAGGCAAGGTTATCTGCAAAATGGCCCTGAGCATCATGAGAGGGAGGTACCAGCTCCTACTTCTTCAGATGAACAGACGGAGGCAGAAGGAGTCATAAAATAAAGTGTCATAATATGAGAACTAAAGATCCTATACTTATGATTCTCAGATATGTGATCTAGAACACCATGGAGACATAATAAAACAACAAAAAGAAAATTTTAAAGTATGCTCAGGTTCACTAAAGTATTGTTTTTATTTCCTTAAGGCAAAACATTGTTATGGTTTCTCTAAAACTGTTTAGAAAACCTCATATATTCATGTGTGTCAATAAACTAAAAATTTAAAAATCTGTTAAAATTTGTTTATATGTCAGCTCTATGATATCCTAGAATGCCACCTCAGCTGCTCCCAGTCTAGATGGAGACTTGCACTCCCACGCCTACATAGAGCTAACTCCTCCGTATTACAGTGCTACGTATTGTTAGTTATCACTTACACAAACCACTTTTCATCTAAGTTAGGGCACAGTGCTCTTCTCTTTAGGCATTTGAAACAGACTTGCTGCCGTGGAACAAACTTTTGGCTTTTAAATCATTTCTTTGAACAGTTACTCATCTGTTTCATAAAGCCCATTGCCTTCCTTCGATTTCTTGTTTCCTCTTTTCTATTTCCACAGGTAGATATTGCTATGTTTGGATATTTGTACCACAGTAGTGTCTCCCAGGAGGCGCGTTCTCAATCCTGCCTCTAACTGGCTCTAAGTGATTATTTTACAACATTAGGGGGAAAATCCTCCTGTACTTTTTCTTTCATATGCTTTTTTTACTGTTTTTAACTGCTGTTTGTTTCCATTTTCCTGCCTCTGCTCTCTGGGTGTATACATAAGTGGAATCAACCAGGTCAAAGATCCCCAGGTGGCCTCTGGTTAGGCATATGACATGCAAAGTGTACTCAAGATTATTTTAAATTCAATCTATTCTATCATTCATTTAGAAAAAAATAAAAACTCTCGAGGCAATAGCAGGTAGTCAGTGCTGTTGCTAAACTCAGAATATTCTGTATTCTCAAGGACAATTTTAGAGGAGATGGACGAACTTTTGTGCTTGAAGCTAAAACTTTGACAATGTTACTATCAGCAGATGTGATCTGTTTGGTCACCTTCCACCGCTCTTCTTCCCGGAACCCTGTGAGGTCTGTTCTTTGAATTCCTGAAGTCTAGAACAGTTGATAACAGACAATAAACATTCAGTAAATATTTGCTGAATGAGGCTTCCCTCTGAGGGTTGTACCAGCTCTAAATTGACTTTATGTCTATCTTTGCAATGTTGTTAGTCTAAGAAAGCAGTAAATAGTTTAAATCTTCCAGATAAGTATCCCTGGGGTAATGTTTGATTTCACTTCATAAACATTTGAGAAAGATAAAGGGGACACAAGCAAACAGAGAGGGAAGGAATAATCAATACACCTTTCATACAAAAGTGCTTTCATTTTCTTTGTCAAAGTATGTCAGTAAGTCAAACTTATGAAGTTCCTTTGCTAGAGAACTTTTCAGTGGTGCAACATAATTATAAATATTTTGATAAATTTATATGGTCACTGATATGGAGATGAAATACTAAATTATCATGGATTTTTGGCAATGAAATTGTTTCCAAAACATTAATTAGCATAGACTTTTTATTACCAAACAAAGAAATACATTTTCCATGTATAAACAGGTATGTGCTCAGTTCTTCTGGGAGAATCAAGAATCGCTGGAATTTTTCACCAGAAGCTAAGGCTGAGTAATTCAAAATACACATAAAATGCTATACATGCCTAGTTTATTTGACTTATTGCAATTTAATCTGTTATTTAAAGAAAGTATGTCCCTTCCGTGTATTTAAAAGAATATTTGTGAAATATCTTGAAAACAGGTATTGCTCTGTGAAAGTCTTTGTGAAACTTTCTCACTGACTGGGCATGGGTGGTTGACTCTTATAATCACAACACTCAGGAGGCTGAAACATCAAGATTGTCAAGAGTTTGGGGCCAACCTGAAATACATAGCAAGATTCCACCAAAAAAAAAGGAATATATAAGGACTATTTCTTACTAATTTTAAGCTTCAAGTTTGGGGAAAAATTACATTAATTATTTAAATGTAAATGTTATCTACAACTGCCCAGTTTATTTTATTCACACATGTTTTCAGTACATAATTATTACATTTACTATAAGGAATTAGTACATGCACTTAACACACTCTAATTTCCTTCTTTTTCTCCCCTCCTTCACCCCCTTTTTATTTTTTCAGCACCAGATTCATTTATTTATCTCATAAAAACTTGCAAAGACAATTATCATGTAAGGTAATTATACTTACAGAATTTTGTTCTGCTTTGTTTATATCATTGAATAACAACACATTTGTGAGAAAATAAACATATATTGCAACATTCAGATACTGTAATCTTTCTCATGGTAGTGACTTTTGACTAAAATAAAATAAAAGGCACTATATGTTGAAAATGAATGTTGCAATTACTGATGTCATAGATTAATATTCTACATATTTCTATGTTTGACTTCATGCAAATGTACATGTGCCTAACAAAAAAGTGTAGCACTGTAGCCCTTTCTATTGAAATCTCAAGATCTTCATAAAAATTATAAATAATCAAAATGTAGTATGAGAACAATTAAACTACTTATAATCTGATTTTATCTGAGTAAATGTGTCAATTTATTGAAATGCACAACCTATTTTATTTATTTTACATATTTAATGTCAAGATAAAAATGTTAATATGTTACAAATTAGTTTGCAAAGTCAGAACATTTGTCTATGTACACCTTTATAATGCTCTTTAGACATGTTACTTTATAAAGGTTTCAATGTATCATTCTCTACATACCTGACAGAAGTTGATAAGTGTACAATACACTAGTTTTTATAAGCTGGGTCCTTTCAAAGCATGGCAATTTCAGCTCACCTGTAGTTTATTACTTGAAAGGAAGAGCAGTGAAGGTATGACGTCACTCTCTACTCACATGTTTATTCTTGTCCAGTTTGGTCTGCTCAGGTCTCTACTTAGCAATTTAGTTATTTGAACATAAATGCATACATCTTGAAATGTTTGGCCAGAAACCGATGTTTCATCATTTCAGTGTCTAGGCCATTCTGTTGCATTACACAATATAACAGCCTTATGGTCTGACAAGATTTTCCAAATGTCTGTTCAAAATCTTAACAGATGTATCTTTCATATGTGCAAATGACAAACAAGTATTTGATTCAAGCCTGGATACTTAGGTCTTTTAAAACTGGATTATTTCACTTTTCATGGGTACTGATCTATTTCTTACATTTGTTAGATAATTTTAAATACCCTACTAAAACAAAATTAGTTTGCCACATAGTTGAAGGCTTTGCTTCTTCACTGAATTTATTTTATTAAAAACTTTTCCTGGATAAGGAATGAGACATTTGTGAATACGATTCAGAAAACACAATATCTAAATAATTTCTGAGTTGTAAATAAGTTCTATGTCCATAGCATTGAAATATATCTGGATCAATTAATTGCTTTTGAATCTGACAGGTTTTTGGCCTACTGGACACTTATTACAGAAAAGTATCATTATTTTTTTGGTGAACAGAATCCTGGGTTGGTATTTCTGTTTAATTTTTTAAATATTTTGAAATTTCATACAGTGAAATTAACCTCTTAATAGAAGTATTATTTATGAGCCTTGAATTCTTTCATAAATTCTTTCTAATTCATATTATAAGATGACCTAAAAAATTCGCAGTGAATTTACACTCTGACAGTCCAGCATGAGAGCATGATTCAGCAGTGGCTTGCTGTCTCTCATGAGGAGAAAGACATCATTTTAGTGAACTTAGATTCTAAATCCTCAATATACAAGAAGCAATATTTGGAGGTGAAGGAGAACTTTGTTTTAGGAATTAGGTTGCTTAAATTTTTATATTATTTTCTATAATTTAGAAACACATTCAGGTCAAAAATATTTCTGGACACTTTACAAAGTTATCAACTTGTTGCCTTATTACCTCATAATACTATGCCAATGTCATGCCAAGTATTCCCACAGACAATGACAATTCACTGGTAAACATGAAATTCACACTGCTCTCTCCTTTTTTTCTAATACTGGTGCCCAGTTTTGCCAGTTATCTCAATAAAGTCCTTCTAAGAACAAACTATTCTAAAACACTTCGCGTTTTTTTTTTGTTTTGTTTTGTTTTGTTTTTTTGTCCTATAAATGTCTGGAACCATTTTACATTTTTTTCCTTAGTACTGGAGGGAAATTTTCACAACTAAATGGTGGAATTTTCTAGGATATTTTATAATTTAAGCATGCCTGCTGTATCAACCTGAGTAGAGAAAGGTACCACATCTGTGGTGGGACCATCACAGACACGATGATGGAGATCAAACCTATGTCTTTGTGTATACGTGTGCTCCACCCCAGAACTACAACGCTAGACCCACTTCAAAAGTTTGAATTGAACCATTTCTAATTTAACTATGTCATGAAAATCCCTGATTTACAAACAAGTTCCAATATGGAAAATTTTTCCTAAATTGGATTCAATTGTAATTTGACCAATTGAGTATTATACAGTATAATTGTGACAGTTCCCAATTCAAATGCTCCTAAATCAGGGGATATTTCTTTACAATGCTATTAAGAAAGCAAATTAGTACAAAAATCAGCAAGGAAAAATATATAATAAAGTCAAATATAGAGAAATATTTTCTCAAATATAGAACTCAAGAAAAGTCTATTAATCTTAAATTTCTCAATTAATGTGGGAAATTAAATATAGGTAATTTAGTGAAATCCTGTCTTAAAAAATAACAATCACTGGGAATTCAGTACCTCACATCCATCTTTGGTTCCAGAGAGAGACAGAGAGACAGAGAGAGAGAGAGAAGCAGGAGAAAGAGGAGGAGGAGGGAGGAAGAGGAGGGGGAGGAAGAGGAGGAGGAGGAGAACAGGAAAACTAAGAAACAATTTTAGGCACAAGTAAAACTTTAGTTCATACCATCTAGATTAAGTTATTGGAATGAGTAAAATATTAAATGAATAATTAGTACTTGTTGAAAATAATCATTCAGATTAATGTGTGGACAGTACCATGAAGAAAAAGAAGATAAAGGCTAATTTTAAGATAGTTACAAAGGATAACACATACAGATATACACGATTAATCTAATATCCTGAACACACACTTCGAAGATATCAATATGTAAAGCAGCAACAAGCGGTGTTTTTTTTTGTTGTTGATGTTGTTGCTGCTGTTGTTGTATGCCTGTTTTGTTTCTTGTCTTTGGATTTTGGTTTTTGTGTTTTTTCTGTTGTTGAGAGGATTAACTGTCTGACTAAATTTGCATGTCTGTATATGGGTTCATACATTTACAATTCGAAGATATCAATGGATAAAGCAATAACCACTGTTGAGACCATATCACCTTGTCTATAGATTAGTTGTGATTGTACTATTTTTTATGATAATTAGTGTCTGTCAATATGTCTTTGTACTTTTATGTTTCTAAAATAAAAAAAAGACAAAGAATAAAATAAAATAAAATAAAATAAAAGATAGTTACAAAGGATTTGAAGTTTTAGAATAAAAAATGAACAGCGACAAAGAGCACATTTTCTTATGTAATAAAGTACATATTTTTCCAAACAATGAGAGATATGTCATGAAAACTGACACTAGACAGAGATTGTTATTTAAAAGTTGTATAATAAGAAATATTCATTTAATAAACTTTAAAGTTCTATTTTATTTCAAATTTAACTGTCTAGTAAATATTGCTTATTAATTTGAACATGCATGTTTGAATAGATTCATTTGTTTCAATAATAAGAACTGAGTTGAATTTGATTCACTGAACTATTTTTTTAAAATATCCTATAAAGATATAAATACTTTCATACATTCACGTTGTGAAAAATAGATGTGATTAATTGAGCAAAACCTATCAAGACATAAATGCGTTTAAAGGATTAAGAAAGAATATAAGTTCATAAATATAGTTTTAATTCATAGAGCTGTTAGTTTTGACTCATTTTACTCATACAAAATAAATATAGATTGCTAAAATCATTTGAGAAAAATTATATTTGCTTTAAGCATGACAGTTATAACTTAGTAACTAAATGTTATTTAGCTCTAAAGATAGGAAATCAGATATATTTCTAGTTAAGTCAGTGAGAATTCCAACAGTTTTTTCATACCATGTTTTCTAAATAACCTGCGAGGGAAGATGGGATAAGGATAGTGGGGAGGGAATCAGAGAGAGAAGGAGAGAGAGAGAGAAATGTTTATTTAGCTCACGGTTTGTAGAGGTTTCAGTCTATATTCAGCTGGCCTCAAAGCAGGGCGGCACACGGCAGAGGCACAAGAGTTCATGGTGACTGGGGCAGCTGAAGATAGCAAAAGTGGGGAATAGCGAAAGTGGAGAAGCAGCCTCTTTCTATTTCTCATATTGTCTGCAGGCTACGCGCCCTGGTGTGGGTGTAGCACTCACACCACCAACCCAAGCACCAGACACTGAACCAGTCACAAACTCTCGACTCAGCCGCCTCTGAAAAGCCCACCCCCTACACGAGCCTCCAAGGGGACACCCAGACACAAACCATAACAACGGGTGTGCATATATCCCTGCATTATGACAATTTTTTAATTCTTGTTTTTTATTTTTTAATTCTTTCTGGAAGATACCAAGAAGGTAATGAATAAATTCTACATAACACTCTCTGGTTACATTCCAAATTTTTTAATCTGGACTAAATGTTGGCAAAAGTTAGGCTAATTAAGTATACTATTTCTACCAACACTGAGGAATCATCAGTTTTTGTCTGTTTTCTTTCTTTCTTTCTTTCTTTCTTTCTTTCTTTCTTTCTTTCTTTCTTTCTTTCTTTCTTTCTTTCTCTTTCTTTCTTCTCTTTTTTCTTTCTTTCTTTCTTTCTTTTTTCTTCCTTCCTTCCTTCCTTCCTTTCTTCCTTTCTTCCTTTCTTCCTTTCTTCCTTTCTTCCTTCCTTTGTTGAGACAGGGTCTCCCTATGCAGTTCAGGCCGGCCTTGAGCTCACCTGGTAGTGCAGGCTCTTCTCTGACTTGCAATTATCTTCCTGCCTCAGCCTCCCAAGTGCTGGGATTACAGGCGTGTGTCGCCATGCCCAGCTCAGTTTTTCTCTGTAGAAATGTAGATCTCAATATTTACCTAATACAATCATCATTAAACCCAAAGATTAAAATGTATATCATAGATTGTATGTTCTGTAAAGAATCCATTGGATTTGTTACTATTTCATTATCATGTATCTGCCCAATATTAGACATTTTTCAATTAATTTTTAAAAGGTGCTTAAAAACAGAACCTACATAGTAATGTTATACCATGTGCTGTTTTCAAGTGTACATATTTTATAATTGTATTAACATGTCTATCTCCTCAAATATTTGTCACTTCTGGCAAAAATATTCAAAATATTTTCTTCTTTCTCTTTGAGATACAGAATACACAATCACTATCTATAACTGTCCTAATATGCAACAGGACACTCGCCTTTACCTACCTAGTTTATTTAATATAATGACCTCCAGTTTCATCTGTGGGGGTCCCAAATGAAAATGCTTCTCCCTATTTCCTTGGCTGAAGAGCTCTCCATCATTTACGTGTGACATTTTTCACTAGCTACTTAGTTACTGCAAAAGCCTCCAACCCTCGGGGTCACAGACAGATTCTCCTTCACTCGTACCCCTCTTATTACCAGTTCCTGACAGATTAGTGGAGGCACTGAGTCTCATATAAGTGAGACATTTAAGAAAGAAATCGAGGGTATGCGCTTCCTGTGAATCTAATGCCTGATGATCTGAGGTGAACCTGAAGCGGTGATAGTAGCACTTGTGACAATTAGGCCTTATCCAGGGGCAGGATTTAAGTCAGAACCTGACACACGGCCAGGCGTGGTGCACATGCCTGTCATCTCAACACTGAGGGGCTGAAGCAAGAGGGTTTCTGTAAGTTTGAGGCCTGCCTGGGGTACAAAGTGAGATCAAGTGAGCTGCACAGTGAAAGCCTGTCTCACACTCACATGTAAAAATGAGTATGACACTTAGTTTAGCCTTACTTGGGCTGCTCATTCTTTATATTATAACTCCTGTCCGTGCCTTTTTCCTAAATTGGGCAATTGTCTCAGTCATCGTTTTTGAAAGACCACGTGCCAATCACAGCCAAATGAAGTAAAAAGCCAACCTCAGTGGCAAGATTTTTTGAAAAAGGGAAAAGACCCAATTATGTGACAGCAGAGATGCTAAAGCTACCAACAAACATAAAGCTGCATTTAAAAGAAAATATGCATAGTCCTTAAAAATATGGATACTTTGCCGTAGATGTTTCAGATTGTCTCAGCCTACCTTGTATACGCAGTGGCCAGTTGTGCAATGAAGCCATGTGTCTTAGTTACTTTTCTCTTCGCCTGGAGACAAAATAACTAACACTCAAAGTTAAAGGGAAGAAGGTTTATTCAACTAAGTGTTTGTGAAGTTTCAGTCTATAACTGGCTGGCTTCAAGGCAGCGTGGCCTGGCAGAGGGGCATCATAGATGAGGCAGTTCACGATTCTCACAAGGTACCAAAAACAAGGGACCTGAAAAGAGTCTTTCTGCCCTTTTGTCTTCTTTTGGAAAGGACAGTAGAGATATATTAAAGAAAAGTTACTCCAATTTGTCATGGCTGGTGAGAAAACTCGGGAGCAGCTTTCATTCAAAGTGATCTTGTCGGCTCTGTATTTTAAGAGAAAAAAAGAAAACAAAATTTCAGAACAAAATAGTAGAAGAATAACAATAATTAATGCATTGCATATTGCTATCTTCAAAGTAGTTACTCAGAGTACAAGAGGGGGGCATAAAAATTTCTCCAAACAGTATTAGCACAAATATTTTTTTCAATGAACAGAGAAACTAGTAGTACATCTAACTTGTAGTTTTTTTCCTTTCCCTTTCTTACCTCTTTCCCCCACCATTGTTCCCCCTTCCTTTGCAAAAATTTCTTCACATCTCACAATATTTCTTATTCCTTTTGGTCCTTATTTATTCTGTAAGCTTCTCACACCAGGGAAACAATACAATGTTTATACTTGAGAGTCTGATTTATTTCATTTATGAGTATGGTCTCAAGTTGTATCCATTTACCTACAAATGTCTCCTGTTTATCCTTCTTTGTGGCTGAGTAGCATTCCATTGTGTAAAATACTACAACTTTTTGTACCTGTTCCTCAGGTAATAGGCATCCATAGAGAATGGCTATTATCAAGAAATCAACTAATAACAAATGCTGGTAGGGCGGTGATGAAAAAGGAACCTTTCTCCACGGTTGGTTGGAGGGGTAGACTGCTGCAGCCACTGTGGAAATCAGTGTGAAGATTCCTCAGAAAACTAAGATTAAAAGTCCCATTTGACGTAGCTATTCCCCTTCAGGATATCTTTCTGGAAAACTCAAATACATCATTCCACAGCAATGTTGTGCACCTGTGTTTATAGCAGCATGGTCTATAATAGCTATTCTTGGAAGCTGCCCGCTTCATCTCATCCACACTGCGTGAGGAGGGCAGTACTCCATCCTTAACAGGTAACTCTGATAACACCTATTGCACTAAAAGTGAGTTTGCTTAACACTCCTGCTTCCACATCTTGAAACTACGGGGACCTGAACCACCTGAATTCATCCATCCTGGGTGGTATCACCACCTGCCTCTTCTTCCTTGGCCTGATGAATCCAGATATCTTTAATTTTGTAGTCAACATGGTGCCATTCCCACATCTGCAATTCTTCCTCACTGGCTTTGCTTTTCTCACCAGCTATGGATGTCAACACCATCAGGCCCTCTCAGTACTGTACTCAACAGGTGTTTGCCAACAGAACAGTGGTGGATATCTTCAACTTCCACCGTGGGCAATACCCTGCAATGGCTGGTGTATGCTGTGGACAGATGTCTGTGAGGAGGTAGATGAGATTATGCTCTATGTGTAGAAAGAAATGTCAGCTACTCCTCAAAAATTTTAAGAAAGGTGTCTGTAATAACCCAACTTGTGGCCTCAAGATGGCAGTCACCTTCATTAACAACAATATTGCCATACAGGGGGTTCCAAGGACATCTCAGGGCAGTTCTCTGTCATGTTCTATTGTAAGGCATTCCTCCATTGGCACACAGGTGAGACAGTGGATGAGCAACACACATGGCTGATCTCTGAGTTCCAGGAATATCAGAATATCCTTGCAGAAGAGAAAGAGGATTTCAGTGAGGGAGCTGGAGAGGAATCACAGAGCAGTGCCACCCACCACCTTTGGATTCTCATTTTCTTCAACCCTCTTGCACTATTCCATTCTTTGCTTTTAGAATTTATGTCTGCTGCTTCTACCTTTGTAGTTGTTATTGTTTTTTCCTTTCCACCTTTAGAAAGCTGCAGAATAGTGTCTCACACACAGTACTCACACTGACTCCACTCAAGCTAACCAAGACTTTAGCTCTTCTGAATTAGACACTCATTTCTCACGTGTGTCCAGTTAATATTTTCTGCTATTTTCTTAACAATCCTTTAAGAAACTGAAATTATCTAGATCCCATTTAGAACCAAACAGGGGCTGGGAATTCAGACAGTGACCAGGATCCCAACTTGAAAAATAGATAAGGGGTATAAGAGAATTTATTACAAGGAAAGAGATAGCTTCTTCATTCTGTGACAATTTGAGAAGGAAACCAAGGCTTTTAAAGTCATCATTTTGAGGCATATCCTCGATAAATCTATCAATTTTAGGAGTGGTAACGAGGTGCCTCCCCTTACAGTCTCACTCATAGGGGTGTTGAGCTCTCATTTCTCTTTAAAATGATCTGCCCCACTCTGTCAAACAGGATCTTACCCATTTATTTTAACTTCTTTTTCAGGACAATTTTCTTAAAAAAGGTGTATCAAAAGGCAAAAAGGGTGGCCTGACATTTTTCCTGAGTCTCCACAAATTCTCCTTCTCCACCACTTCTTCGGCTGCCAGAATACTATATTGTTAATTTCTTTGCTGCAGATATATTGATCTATCATCTAAATTATTGAGTTGTTCTTCAAAAAGTGACAAGGCATTTTCTCTATTTTTTGTACCATCTCATTTTTGCCTTTCCCTCAACCCTGAGCTTTGTTCATTGCTATATTCCAGAATTTTATTTTGTGTTGAGCTTGCCTCTTTTTTTGTAGTGGAACGATCACACTGTCCACTGAGCCGAGAGAGAGAGAGAGAGAGAGAGAGAGAGAGAGAGAGAGAAATGAAAAATGAAGTATTATGATCTGAAAAGGGTGTGGAAATTAGATACTAATATGTACATGTTATATATACATGTATATATCAGATTACAAATAAATAATTAGAAGTGAAATATAGGAATGTTCAAAGTAATTAATTTGGTATAATTCCACAACCTTTTTCTTTGTGATCATGGTATCTCCCCTGCCAGGTAAGTGTGACAACCTTTTTCTTTACAACCTATTAACATCTTACACTCATGGGGTGAAACGAACTTTAATAAAAGAGACAGTTAATAGGCAATATCATCTTTTTCCCATGTCACTGTGGACTTTACCCCCAAAGAACTATTGATTAATCAACAGATCTTGCTGGCTTGTATGCTTTTCTTTGTATGTTCAAATAATTGCTATAGATCCAACTAGTTTATAAAGAAGGCAGTAGGGTAAATGCTTCAATATTTGAAGAATAAAAGACTGTCCAAACTTTTATCATGTCTCTTAAGAAATGATTACTGATGAAAGTTTATGTTAAGTTTTCCTTTCCACAAATCTCAGAGATTGTGCTTTCTTCTGTGTCTCAAAATAGAATATTTGTGCTAGCATACTGTTTTGTATATAACACTGCTTATCTTAGTCTACTATTACATGTTTCTCATTACTCTTCTCTAATTTTTCCTCTTTATTAATGAAATATATGAATATTTGCAAAAATGGGATTATCTCCTTTCTGTTCACATTAATTTGCTTGGTGACATAATACAATATATTTTGTGTTAGTTTTTCAAGCTGAAATGCTATAGTACTACGGATCAAGTGGCTTAAATGAATTTTTAAAAAGTAGTTATTTTTCACAATCCTGGAATCTGTGAGGGATTATCAAGGTATTAGCAGATTTGGTTTCTCCCAGTGTCTCTGTTATGAATTTACAGGTCGTCAGGTTCCTTCAGTCTTCTAAGGTCCTCACTGCTTTGCACATTCCTCATTGCCATCTCTCTTTCCTTTTACCAGGACATTAGTTCTATTCAGTTAGGTATCACCATTTAGCTTCATTTTACCTTACCTATATTTTTAAAAATATGGTGTCTACCCATGGTCATATTTGAGGAGTGAGCAATAATTTTTGTGACTATCCACAGCTGCTTCCCAATCCCATGCCCAGGTACTTGATTTATAGGATATTATCAAAGAGCATTTAGTTGAACGAACTAAGTCAATGCACAATTTACATAAAAAGACATGGCCTTCAGTGGAATTTGGACGTTAGTATTTCCTTGTCTCTTTTCTTTTTGAGGTATGTGAAATCAGACATGTCATAACATATCAGCTCCTTAAAGTATTCTATTGTAGGATTTGTAAGATGAGAATATTACCAGCTTAACAACCCTATTGATCCTTAAAAAATAAAGTATTTCAGTACCAGTGTGGCCTTAGGATCTGTTATAACGTGTTCATAATCAATATTATCATCTTTACTTTTTAAAAGCCTGTATTAAGACCATGAATATATTTCTTGGTTTACAGTTTTTCCAGTTAGGATAATCCTCTAAAGGTTTCTTAACATGGAGCTACATGAAAACATCATTAAATGGAATGAAACTTCTTCTAATAGCCTTTGTGTATGCTACACTCCCAGCAGTCCATCATGCAGTGTGTCGTTATGGTGTAGCCGGTCATTAGCTGTTGGTCTGTAAGTAGACAATGGAGGCACAAATATTTATGTCTAGGTCACGGAAATAAAATTCACTTATGAAGCCAAAAAAGAAGCTTTAAATTTATCTCTGACATTGGGAAAGGACATGTATCAAATATGTTCATATATATATACATATGTATGTATATATACTGTGTGTATATGTATGTACATATGTATATATCAATGTATCTTCATATCTACATAATATTAGATAATATCTAGGTCCTTTTTTGCCCCATTTCACTTATCTTCTACCATTTCCTCTTCCCTCTTTGCCTTGACTCTTTATCCATTTTCAAAACGTCTACCTTCACATTTCCTACTATCTCTATTTTTAGTTCAACATATTTATATACCGAGTTTTTCAAATAAAAGAAACTATGCAATGATTAACCTTCTGTACCTGACTTAATTCACTTAATATAGTGGTTTGAAGATCCTTCCACTTTCTGAAAATGACTAAGATCACTCATTCTTTATGGCTGAATAATACATGTCATCGTCTTTGTCACACTGTCATTATCTGTTTGTCTGTTGATGCACATAGACTGTATTCATATTTTCCTATTGTGAATTGTACTATAAGCATGGGAACACAGAAATCACTATTAGGGTAGTAAGAGTTCTGTGTAGGAGCAAATATAGAAAATATATGCATAATTCTATGGGAAGTTTTATTAAACAGGCTTTCAGGATCAGAGAGAGGAGATCCCACAATAGACTTCTTGCTGAAGAAACAGAAGACCCAGTAGCTGTTCAGCTTAATGAAATAGAAGCCAAAGAACAAGAGTGATCAAGGGTGCAGCACCAGTCCAAGGTGAACGCCTAGGAGTTCAATGAACAGTTGCTGGTGCAGGTGAATCCATTGGAAAGCCAAAGAAAGTGCAGAACTGCAGGGCAGTGTCCAACAGCAATGGCAGCAAATAATAGAATCACTGAGGAAGACTGGAGCTTTTCTTCCCTTTTTTTCCATCCAACAACATGGTTGGGATGACTCACATCCAACAAGGGCCTTGAGCAATTTGCTGGGCTATGTGTCGGTTGTCCACCGCACTTAAAGTTATGCTCTGCTAATCTGCTAGGCAGTCTTACTTCAGTCAAGTTGGCATCGCAGTTCATGGTGACCACCCACCCCATCAACTCAAAGACCAAACTCATCACCTTAAACTGCAGTTGATATATTAGGTATGCTAAGTTTATAATTACAGCTCGCATAATACAACTATATGTGTACAACAAAAATTCACTAAAATTCTTCCCAGAAACCAGGCAAAATTTTTCCTGAATGATGTCTGTTTTTCTCCCAGTTTTTCATAATTTACATAGTATAATGCTGATTTAGCAATACTTAAGTATGGATTTCATGCTAGTGTCATATTACAATGAAATAAAACAAAGATATGTGGTTAATATTTACAGAAATGGAGAAGTATGTTAACAAAATAGGAAAACTCTCATGGTGGTTGCCACCCTTATTTCCAGGCATTCAGTCACAGCTGGCATTTAGAACCATTTTCCTCTACTTCCTCCTCTGTGTTACCTTGGTCCCAGAAAGCCTTTGCTGTTCACCTGGCAAAGTGACCCATAAGTTCATTTCACAGGTTCGAGGACAGTTAGCATCCTGCTGGTATTGATCTGTAGCAGTAGCACACTGATCTTAATAATGGGTGAGGTAAGATTAGGATATAACCACAGGTATTGCCTGCATTACAAACATATTGTTAACTACTGTTAGGGCTTTGTGTAGATGTCCTGCCGAAGCCTCATGCTATCATAGGTGGGGCTTTTCAGAGGCAGCTGGATGGGGAGGGTATGATGTTGACATCCTATGTCTGTGATTACTACATTAGTCATTATTGTTTCGGCACAGTTCTGGGCAGGATTTACGGTGCCCCACCCTGTTTGAGTGCTGCCTGAGGACAGGTAGCCTGGATAAGATCTCCAGAATATAAAGAGGTGGCTTTTCTCTTGTTACTTGCTGCCTTGTTGCCCTCTGACTTCTGCCGGCCATGAACTGTTCCCCCTCAATGCCCCTCTGCTATGACACCCTGCCTTGGAGCCAGCCAGTTATGCACTGAAACAAGAACCGTTAACTCCTTTCACTTTGGGTGTCAGGAATTTTGTCTCAGTGATTTGCATTCGGAATAGTAGTACAATTTCCCCTTGAAAGTCTGTATCAGTCATGCCCAATAACACTGTAACTCCCTTCTAATCTTGTTACCACTAAAGTGGTCGGGGGCGAAATTAGCTTCTAATACAAGGGAACCACTGTTATTCTTCCTAACAGTTTTCCTCTGGAACTGAGGCTTCTATGCCAGAAAAGCCTAAGCTTATGGAAACAGGCAGCAATTTTTCTTTTCTACTGGCATCTCTAAAGGTAATGGAGAGTGGAACCATTTCTGTTTCCATGCCTTCATTCATCAACTTATGTATCTTTGTTTTGGAAGAAAGAGTGTCAGATAGTAAATGTTTATTCATAGGTGGGGGATATGTCTCAGTGAAAGAACTCTTACTTGCATGTACATGGTCCTAGGTTCAGTCTCCAGCACCACTAAATAAATAGATAGATAAATACTTATTCAGAGCATATAAGCATGTTCTAGAGAACCCTGATCCAGTTCTTCATTACTTAGTTGACCCTGTAATTCCATATTCCAAAGGTCATTCTATCTTTTTGTCTGCAAGTCCAGTGAATTCCATTGTCACATGAAATGCATTTCTTGGCCAGAAACAATGCTCTGTGGAATATTACAATGATGGATGCGACATTTGGTAAGTCCACAAATGGTAGTTTTCCCGGAAGCATTATGCACAAAGAAGGCAAAGGTACATCTCTTATCAGTATCTTTTCCACTAATAACAAAGACCTGCTCTTTCCTAGATGCAAATGATCCAATATAATCAATGTGCCACCAGGCTGAACACTGACCATTCCAGGCATAGTGTCTTACCAAGCCCTCTGTGCTAGTCTGTGCTGCTTCCATATTATGCACTGAGCAGTGGATCTAGCCAAGTCAGTCTCGTCAAGTGGAGGGACCTGTTGCTGACCGCAGACCTAAGCTATATTCCTGCCACCAGGTGTACTTCATGAGCCCACTAGGCAATGACTGGGGTGATTAAGGGAAGAGGTTAACTGCCACACATCGGAAGGGATAATTAGAGTCTTCTTCTGCAGAGGTCAAAGTTTGGTGAACATTTAAGTTTGATAAAAATATCTTCATCCCCTTCACCCATATGGAAAAGTGTAGCCATACTTCTCTTCCCTAAATATCTTTGTCACCAATAATTCAGTTTTATTCCTTCCAAGTACCTAACCATGTGTATATATCATTCACTATAGTCCATTAATCAATGCATAGTGGAGCTGGGGATATAGCTCAGTGGAATAAGCACCTGCCTAGCAAGTGCAGGGTCCTGAGTTCAATCCCCAGTACCGACAAAAAAAAAAAAAATCAATGCATAGTTACACATTTGGCCAAATACCTCTCCCATCTTCCAATGGCATTCAAAGTACCATTAGATTTACTGAATCATATTACCCAAGTGGCAGGCAGCTTTCCCATAATCCTGAACCTTTGTAGAGCCTTTTCTTTTTTCTAAGCCCCATTAATAACTACTAGTTTTTCAAGTCACTCAGTAAATTGACCACTGCAGCACACTCATTTACTGGACTTCTTGCTGCCAAAACCCAAAGAGGTCCACTAGGCATTACACCACCTTTGTAAATATAGGAGGTCCAGGACACAATTATTTATCCTTTATCTTAAGGGATTTCTCTAACTGCTTTACAATGAGACCCCTAGAAACTTCACTGTGGTACAGGGACCTGGAAGTTTAGTTAGAGCAAATGCTTCACAAACAAGTGTAGAGCACTTGCTAAATTTTGCTCACTTGATCTAATAAGCATAATGCCATCAATACAATGGGTTGGTGCAATTCCTTGTGGAAGATAAAGATCACCAAGATTCCCGAGGACTAAGTTGTGACACAATCCTGGAGAATTTATGCACCCCTTAGGTAAGGTAGTGAAAGAATATTGGTGACCTTTCAGTTGAAAGCAAATTTCTTACATAAAGGAGAAAAAGCATTTTCCAAACTAATAGCTACATATAAGGTAGCTGGAAATTTGTCATTCGGGTTACCAAGGAAACCACATTTGGTGTAGCAGCTATAATTGGAGTCACTCTTTGATCATGGTTACGATAATGTATCATCATTGTCTTAGTTACTTTAACCTATTAATGTGACAAAATTTCCAACAAGTTAAAGGGGGAAAGGTGTATTTCACTCACAGTTTATACAGGTTTCAGTTCATACTCTATTGGCTCCAAGGCAGGGTACTATCACAGAGGAACAGCAGGTCATGGCAATGGAAGACACCAAAAGCAACAAGAGCTAAAGGGGAAAACAAGCCTCTGCTCCTTCCTTCTACTGTAAGCAGGATACCCACCCTGAGGTGGGCCTTTTACAACCTAGGATGTAGAGCTGCTGGGTCAGTTCTGTATCTTCTAATCTTCTAAAGTTGGCATAATGAATCAACCATAACAACAAGTCTATAAGATCCATTCACCTCTGTACAGGCCATATAGAAGAGTTAAATGTACATGTGTTGGGAGCAACAATTTCTGGATCTTTCAAGTTCTTGATGGTGGCTCTATTGTCTGCAATATTTCTGCGGAGGAATATTATTTAGATTTAGGGTTTTTGCCAAGCTAAAAGTAACTCTAATAGTTTCCATTTGACCAATCCCGGGGCTGGGGATATAGCTCAGTGGAATAAGCGCTTGCCTAGCAAGCGCAGGGTCCTGAGTTCGATCCCCAGTACCGCAAAAAAAAAAAAAAAAAAAAAAAAAAAGTGACCAATCCCACTATAATAGCTCTTACTTCACAGGTTAGGGAACCAATTTGGGGATTCTGGTAAGTACTAAGTATTTCCATCCTAAATGTGCATTTTGCAATTGGGCAAATGACTACAAGATGGACTTGAGGACCCACTGGACACTCTGGTTTAAACCTTGACTAAAATTCCATTTATTATCTGACTACTTAAAATCCTTCTCTTACTAAATAGTGAAAATGAGGTTCTGGTTATCCTGGAATCATCATTAGTTCACAACTAGTGTTCAGTCTTCCTCAAACTATTTAATCATTTTCTTTCCCACAACAGATGATTATGTCAATAAAAGGTTCTATACAACTTTGGTATTGTGACAGGTTCCTGAAGGGGAGCCAGCATCCCCTTTATTTATGGAATTCTTAGTCTGTCACCTGGCTTAGGTATGAAAAATATTTTAGAGCCTGTGATTTTCTGTTGCTGTAATTTAACTTGAAGCCAGGTGACTGTGGATTGAAACTGTGAACCAACATACACTTCTCCCCCTTTAACCTGTGGGTATTAGGCATTTTGTTCAGTAACATGAAAGTTACTAAAACACTGAACCTTTTCTTCATGTACTTATATTTCTTCTCTTGCCCATTTTTTCAATTAGTCATTTGTTTTCTGAAGTCTTTTTTGTTGTTGTTCTTTGAGAGTCCATCTCAGTCTGTTAGTGATCTCTCCACTCTGTCGGTCATAGCTCTTGCAAAAATATTCAATTTGATGTCGTTCAATTTTTGGATTCTTGCTATTTATGTACTGTGTTATGAAAGTGCTATAACATGTGTTTGCTATTTTTTATCAGACAGTTGCAAAGTTTATGGCCTTACATATAGATCTTTGATGTATTACGAATTTATTCTTTAAGAATAAAATTAAATAATGATTTCAATAGATGCAAGATTGAAATCTTTGGCCAGTCCATTCATGACAAAACTCTACTGAAAATAGATTTAGAAAGATTTTTCCTCTGAAGAAAACCTGCCAGCACTCACAGGAAAAATAAGGGTATTCATTCTCCTAACCCATTTTCTATAGTACTCAAAATTTTAGTCAGAGCAATCTGGCCAGAGGGCGGGGGAGATTTCTGAGTAAGAAAGCTAGAAGTCAAACTTTATTTTCAGATGATAGGATTCATTGGATAGAGGATCAAAAGAAGTTCACCAGAAGACTGAGCTATTAACAAATTATCAACATGTCATGGTACAAAATTAACTCACAAAAACTCAACAGCGTCTTTCTTCATCAATAATGAACCCACTGAGAAAGAAATGAAATAAACAATACTGTTTGTTTATAGTAATGTCACAAGAAACTTAATGCCTAGGAATCAGCCTACTCAAGGAGATGAAAGACTACTGTAATGAAAACAATAAGAAAGAAATTCAAAAAGATATTAGAAAATCAAAACATATCCCCTATTCCTGGGTGGGAAGAACCAATATTTTAAAAATAGCCATATTACCAAAAGTGCCACATGGATTTATTGCAATACCAACAAAAGTAACCAAATACCCACAATTAGTAGAAACATTATATGTCAGAAAAGTAATAATTATATGTAAAGTAAACATTATATGTCAAAAGTAAAGTGAAAATAACAAAATATAGAAAAGTGAAAGGGGATTTAGAGATGGAGGTAGCAAGATGAGTGAGAGAGAGATTAACAATAGAAACGCACTGCAAACTGTGTTGTGTGCATCCGTCTCTTAAAATAAATGCAATTTTCATGTACTGCAAACACGTGCCAATAAAATAAACCTCACAGCTTTCATCATTGAAAAATAAAATTTCTAAAATGTATGTGGACTAGAGGATGTCCAAAATATCCACAACAATCCTCAGCAAAAAGAGCATAGCAGGACGCATTAGAATTCTGGGTTTTAAATTATACTACAAAGCTAAAGTAGAAAAACAAAACAAAATGAACTACCTAGCATGGAAGGAAAAATAGACGCACAGACCAGCGGGATAAATAGAACACACAGAAACAACTCTGTGCACCTTTCGCTTTCTGAGATTTAGCAAATAAGCTAAAGCAAATTCCAGAGGAAAGGTGACCTAGTTAACATACGGCACTGGAAAAACTGGGTATCCACATGCGGAAGGGTGAAAGCAGAACAAACGAAGGGTGAAACCACCACACTCACCCTACACTAACGCCTTATCCAAATAGATTCAACACACTGATACAAAGACGGAAAGGTGAAGCTGCTAGAAAGCAAAGTAGGAAAACCAGTTGAAGATAGCAGCGCCAAAAGCTTGTCTCACATAATTGCAATAGCACAGGAAATAAACTAAGTATAAACAAGGGGTTTATGTTACATCAAAAGCTATAGCAGTGAAAATTAATTGATTATTGCTCAGAAGGAGAGATAGAGATCTTGCTTTCATGTCCTGGAAGAGGATATATAGTTTTTGTAGCATCATCTATTAAAGATGCTTTTTATTTCAACATATATTTTTGACACCTTTATCAGGCAACAGATTCTACAACTCCGGGAACTTGTTTAGATATTCCTTACTGCACTGTACGATTTTACGTATTTATTTTTGTGCTGATTTTTGTTACTATGACTTGGTAGTGTAATTTGGAATTTGGTCATGTGATGCCTCCAGCACTGCTCTTTTGGTTCAGCATTCTTTTGTCTAGTTTGGGTATTTTACTTTTTTGTATGGATTTTAGCATTTTTTTCTAGTTCTGTGAAGAGTATTATTGGGATTTTGATGGGGATTGCATCCAGTCTCCGCATCATTTTGATCATATGGTCACTTAAAGTTTGTTTCCATTGATGCATCAATATGGAAAGTGTTTCAATCTTCTAGTTTTTCTCCCTGTTAAGGGAATCACCACCACCTACCTCTCAGGATAAGTGTTAGATTTTCTGACAGGCTATTGCATCTGATTCACCAGTGAAAATAAAAGTTCCCAACAAAAAAAAAAACCTAGTTTCATCTTCAATATCTTTCTTCAGTGTCCTGTAATGTTGTACTGTAGTGTGTACCAACTCCTGGGTTCAGGTTATCCCCAGGTATTTTTTAAGCTATTAACAATACATGTTTTAATTTTCTTTCTCATTTACTTCATTATGTACAGAGAAGCTATGGATGACTTTCTTGTTGATCTTTTACCCTGTAAACTTGATTTCGGTGTATTTTGTAAGACGAATTACATGTTACCAAAAGTTGTATATAATGAGAATATTAAAGACAGATGTTGTTATGTCGTGTGTTCTACTATGTATCCTAAAATAATATTATTCTTAAGTACTTTCTCAATTCCCCATTTTATAGCTAAAATATTACTCATTCTTCATTCCTAACTTAGTAAGTTTCACTGCTGTTTTA
Organism: Dinomys branickii; assembly: GCA_004027595.1. Taxonomy (NCBI): domain Eukaryota; kingdom Metazoa; phylum Chordata; class Mammalia; order Rodentia; family Dinomyidae; genus Dinomys; species Dinomys branickii. The sequence goes on from PVLD010008057.1 coordinate 60,511, forward strand.
ATTTCAACTTGACCTTATTTACTGTAGATTTCCCAATAATGAGTCAATAATATTTTTGCAATAGTTTTCCCAATAATGAGCCAATAACAATTATAACAGAAACAACTCTGTAAGCTCTGCATGAAGTTATTTCCGTTACCTTCTTTGCAGGTGCAGTAACTGAGGTTATAAAAGAGCAGCTTTTCGAAGACTCACAATTAGTAAGTAGCAGAACTAGGATGTGGAGTCCCTAGAATCTATGCATTTAACTTGTTTGTGACGACTCCATTTATGTAGAATATTTTATTTGAAATTTTCTGGACAATCTGTTCAGTTCAATTATGTCCTTAATGTATTTTAGAGCACAAATTAAACATATAACCTTAATTTAAATTTTAGTATTAGTTTTTACAAAAAGTTAGCATATATTTATGTTAGAATGTAAAGATTTGTAGGCTACAGGTTGTGGAGTATATTCTGTTGATTGGGTACTCGGCCTGCAGCTATTGGCATCTTTACATACAATTCAATACTGTTCACTCAATATTCACAAAATATGTGTGCTGAGCTAATTTTACATAGTCAGTGTGAAACACCTCAGTACTTTAGTAATGTTGTGTTATAATACTAATACTTATGATAAATCATTATTTCAAGTAATAAAAGAGGTATCTGTATAGTTTTTATAACTAAGCTATACTATTTAAGCAGAATTCCTCATGTATGTATTAACTGCATGTAAGTTATGAACCAAAGCTGACTTATTTACTTAATAAAATGACAACATTAGTATTATGGCTGATAGATGATCAAGGAATATCTTGGAAACAATTAACTTCATAATCATGTGTGTCCTTAACATATTATATTAAAAATTTGTAGCAAAAAAGTATTTTCAAGTAATCATCTCTAAGAACAACTACATATATGTGAATACAGGTCTAGGGCACAACAGGAGGTCGGTGGACAACTTCATCACAATTCTTTACTAGGTCAGTACTCTAATCATGTACGTATTGGTCTTTACTTGTGCAAGTCAGTTTAATTTATTGTTCTGTTGTATTTTAAAATTGTTTAGACCATAAACTGGTTCAAAGATGCTTAAATAAAACTTATAACTGTAATGATATGCACTGCATTTCTGATATGTTGTAAAATGCAATTGCTGTGAATTTTATCTTGAATTACAAACAGAACTTCCATCCTCTGGAGATACTGACAACTGAAACTATTACACTGTGGCAAGATCCCCACACTTAGTTTATTTTATTGTGATAACCAAATTTGTGGATCCGTGATGTAAAATAGATACTTTATTATTTTTCTATCCAAATATGTAACATATCAATTCTAATTTTTATCCTGAGTAGTTATTGCAGAGAATTTGTCTAACGAAGGATGATTTCCTTTCAAAATAATTGAAATTGAGTTATTCTTGAACTCAGTTTAGTTAGTACATATCAAAATCTTCAAACTAATTAAATAGCATGCCCATCATATGCATTTTTATTTTATGTCTTATTTCTGCACACAGAGGTAAGTAAAAGAATCCTGACTTGCATTGGGAGGAGATGAAATTTACATTAAAGGACACAGTTGCACCTTCAAGGGAACAGTGGGTTTTCAAAGTGTGCACGATTAAAATGGAAAAAGGTATGGCTTGAAATAAATGCACGCCCAGTACATATCATTATATAGTCTACATTGTAATAAGTTTTGTATTTTGTTTATTTCAGCTGAAAATGTAGGAAACTGACATCAAATGAGTGCGTTGGAATTGATCAATTTTCATCACTATATTTCAACTATAATTTGAGTTGTTTTATTAATAAAACATTATTGTATAGCAATTTTAAAAGAAATGAAAATTTTTTTAATTTTATTTTTTATTTTAAATAGGACAACATAACAGCCTGAACAAAAACAAAAAAAGCAAAAACAATAAAAATGAAACAGGGTTTCAAAACAAAGTGATAGAAATTAACAGCAGGTGTTATATTACACATGATTATCTTCAACAAAGTTGCTCAGAGTACCAGATGTAAGAATGCAAGATTCATCAAACCATTAAGGAGAATCCCTTTTTATTAAAGAGAATAAAAAGTAATTTTAAAAAACGTTGGAAATGATAGAGAGCTTTACTAAACAAGATGGTTGGAACTTACCAATAGCTGTGATATTGCATATCATTATCTTCAAATTAGTTGTTCAGATATATTATTCTTACCGAAACAAATGAAAGACACAGAGTAAATGGAAAACTTAAACTTCAACACTTTTCTTGTAAAAATTCATGAAAGTTCAAAATAAAGTGCCTGACTTATTTTCAACCAATATCAAAGTATTTATTCTTTTAATTTCCACATCTTATGGTGAATCAAAATATAACTCTAAATTCTTCTTTAAAATATTTTCTTTGTGTAAAGAAGCTGAAATGCAAGTGGATGTTTTTGAGTCATTAAAAATATTTTTGTTTGTTTTATACTTGTAAGCATAAGGAATTGCCCATCTTAATTTTAAAGTTGGAGACAGCATCTTGCCTTGACCCTGGTAAAAAATTTTAATAAATATTATACTTTAAAATTTTTCTGCTAGGTTTTAATATTAAAAATACTCATTAGATATGTCGTAAATTGATTTTGGGGGAAAAACAATGTATTATGTCCAAAATATGTTGCATATATATTATATTTATAAAGAAATGCATGCAGAAATTGAGTCCTGAAGGGAATATTGCAGGGACTTATAAAATAAAACATTTGCTTTAAAATGTGAAATTGTACTAGGTAATTATTGCTTCTCTTGGTTGAAATTGTAGAAATTGAAAATTTAAGTGCTTTGATTTAGAATCATTTTTCTCTTCTCAATATATGTAACTGTAATGAAAACTTTGCTCAATAATGTCAAAATAGTTACAAGTTTTTGTGTATTTGTTATTTACAGATAGTTTTAAAGGTTTTCCTCATTAATTATTTATACTTGTAGGTTAGTTTAACATACCCAAAATAAGTGATTATAGAACATGATTTTTAGTAGTAATTCCAAAGACAACTGTATATGTATCAAGTCAAAATTTTCTTTTTAACTCATACATAATGCTTGCATTTTAGCATAATGTTTATATTAATGTAACCATAATAACTTAGTTAATAATAATTTAATATAATTATAATGCTATGCCTATGAAATAATAGTTTCCCAAGAGCCAGAATGTGTATAATACTTGGTACTTGCATTTTCAAAAGTTGTTTTTATGAGCACTAATATATTTCTGGAAGAACATCACAACACAATTGTAGATTTTGAATGTACTAATAGCAATGGCAGCAAACTTCAAGAGAAATTTCATTCAATATACATTAAAAATAGATTCCTTTGACTTTACCTAAGTGGAATGAATTTCCAGTCAATAGTCTCTCTATTCCAAGTAAAATCATACCACCAAAATTCAGTCCAATACTGGAAAATAAAATCATTGTTATTTTTGTTTCTTATTTCTTTATGTTTAAATAAGCTGTGATTCAATAAATAAAATTGTAAAACTAAATCTTCATTTACTTTTGATAAATACAATTCTAAAGCTAACTCTCTTTATCCTTTTAGTTTTTATGTAAAAACCATGCTTTTTAGAAACTGAAAAGTGTGCAATGATTTTGGCTCGTCAATTCTATCACCATGATATGTTGATTGTTATTGCTTCATTCTCCACATACAGAATTCAAAATAGTAAAGTTTTTAAAATCATTTACAATTACATAGTCTGAACTGTTAAACATACATATAATTCTTGAGTTTGAAATAGTAGGCCAGTAACGGTGCTCTGAGTGAGGAACTTTTGCCTGGGTTATGTAAGGAGACAAGGATATTTCCCCGTATTTCCTCATTCAGTTGTCAAACGACTTATCCTGTGGCAAAAGACTCATTTGTCATTTTAAGTCACAAAGATATTTAACTTCTTTGCATGAAAATTTCTATATTTGGTCAAATGTGTTGGTAGTTTAGTAAAACTTTCAACAGGGTACCGCCCAATTCCACTTTTTAAAAATAGGTGTGCGTCAAAATTTCCAAAAATGTTATAACTGTCTAAATAAACTTTTCAGTGTTTAATATAATGGGATTATTGTTTGATTTGCACACAAATTATATTTGTTAATCATAAACATTTTTGCATAGAAAGATATCCTTCATTATAAAGAGTTGTATATCATGCAAGTGGTTAAATGGAGGTCACATAAGTTACTTTTACTTCTTAAAGAACTCCACTTAAATACTTGTGAGAATGTTATGCTAACAGACTGGATATTAGATGTGAAAGTAAAATAATGTGTTGTGATAAGTTAAACGAATGTAGACAGATATGTTTGAAACACAACTTTTCATTTTAAATTCAAGAATCATGATAGCATATACATTTATGCAGTTGTCCACACAGACAGCGTTAAAATGTGGAACCATGTCCTGTTACACTAGTTTATCTTTATGATTATCTAGTATAACCTTTGGGGGGCTGTTCTGAGGAAATTAAGTACGTGATAACAGGTATATCAATAGGTGATAACAGTAGTTATTCAAAATTTTGGTCAATGAAACTGCAAATGTGGAACATTAACGCATTTGCATCCAGAATGTTTTCCATCCCTCCCCCTGTTGGTTTAAATTTTCAGTGATGCTACCATCATTGGTTACTCTTTCACTTGCACAGTAATGTTATTGTCATTGATTTCTGAGTGTCCCACATTAATCTATGCAGGAACTGACCTTATCAAATCTGGTTACTTTATTTTGAGGCAAGTCAAACCTCAATTGGTTTGATTCCTGTACTGTAAAATGAAAGCATGTCTGTTCTATTAACTGAAAATAAATTTACATATTAGTCTCAATAAGGTGCAGCAAATTGGTTTGTACAGCACAGATCTGCCGTTATCTGGGTGTTGGCGATGTGCAAGCATCACTAAAAGCAGCACTTGGAGATTATTTACCTCATACGCTGTGCTGCACTTGTTAATACAGTTCTCATTCTTCTCTAGCAGGGGTGGTATTTAAAACCATGATAAAACTGAAAAAGTATTAAATTCCCAAACTACAAACGTATGTATACTTCATCCTAATTTCTCTTCAATTTTCCTTTTCTCTAGTTTCAGTTGTCAGTGTTCAAATGCAGTACAAAATTCTGATATATAATTCATGAGTTTTAAGTAACTCTGATAAATCATCTGATATTGTGTTCTATTATTGGCCCTTACTGGTAACCTCTGACTGTGCCTAATTTAGGAATTAAATTTCATTGTAGTTATGCATATAAAGGCAAAAAACAATGTAATTAAGATCTGGTAGAATCTAGTTTTAGTCTTTGGTGGAGTATGTTGGAACATATATGCTCAGGATAAGAGGGGACATTTATAAGACATTTTAAAAAATAAACTCCAAAATTTTTAACTACTGAAATGAACATTTGATTGTGCATCAGTTCTTCTAGCAATTTAAACATATATTACGTGAAATAAGAAGGTTGTATTAGTTCCCAGTTTACTAAACCAGTAAATAAATATTCCCTGTAAGGATAAAGGTCAAAACAAACTTAGACATTTTAATACTTTGTCTGTTATCCTGAGCTCATCATAAATTCTGACACATTTTCTCCATCTCTGTTTATCTCTTTGTCCATCCACACAGATATACACACATGTCTATGAATTTATACTTCTATAAATTATTTTCTTCTCAAAAATGCATAATTATTAAGTGGGAAATTTTTTTAACATTCCATTAGATATAATTTTTCCTTTCAGTTTATGCATACACTGAGAAATTTTTCCTGGTTCCTGCGTTCTCTAAATTAGCAGTGTGGAGTAGAGGCTCTGGAGTCAAAACTGCGCTGGAGACCAAACTCCAATTAATCACCACAGTGCTCATCAGTCATTCAGTCTTGCAGGATTTAATCTTTTGTAATCTGTTCTCCTCAAGGATAAAGTAGAATTAATAATACAAAGAGACATATTACTGGGATATTTTAGGTTACAAGTGAATGAAAGCAAGTAAATAAATATATTGGAATACTTATGTAGAAAATCAATCCAGTAATATGAGCTCCTTATGGTTATTCTTTCCATTTTACAGTGGAAAATACAGATTTTGTCAAGATGCAGCAGCTACAAAAAATATCTTCAGTATCAGCTTTGAAATAACACATGAAATGTATTGCTATTGTGTTTGTTAAGCAATCCTTTCGGGACTGTTTTTATCCTTTCAATATGGCTTTTAGAAGAGGAGGTTTATTGGAGGACTAGCTCCCCCACACAAACCCTCTCACATGTTTACTGTGATCACCATAGTTTAGAAGAGGAAAATCCATAGACAGGGTGTTAATTTGCTTTTGTTCCTTTAAAAATCTACATTTTACTTTTGCCACATGAAGTACTTAGTATTAATTAAATTCAAACCCATATCTGACCCCTACAGATAAATTCACAGCTTATTATTAAGCTTGTTTTGTTCTTTAATTCTTATACTTTATCAGTTTTAATAAAGTTTTAATATACTAATTCAGGAGTTTTTAGATTCTGAAAATTTTAGTATGGCTCACATGTTACTTCAGATAGCTACAACATAGCTATCTATCCATGCGCTATATGAAAATTTAGACATTAACATTTTAAAATTACATGAATTACTTGTTATGAAAATGAAAGTAACAAAGTTCCTTCATTCCTATGAAGGTAATTGCTTTGCTTCATTTCAGATCTAAAAAGAGTCATTCCCTAAAGATATACTAGCTTATTTTAGAAATTGTTTATTACCATTGTGTACACAATGATGATGTAGCAATGTAAAATCAGTTTAGTATTTGAGAACAAAGAAGTCTGAGGTAGTTACACCATTGAGTTTACAAAGCAAGTGTTGTTATTCTCTTTGAATCTCTTGTGAGTGGTTGTGCGTACTTTCAGTGTCATACTAGGCACAGTCTATTCCACTAATGGGGAATTATGGGAATGTTTTTATGCAGAAGTATTTGAATGTGTTCACAGTTTGTATGTATATGTTATGGTTCATACATTGTGTCAACTTGGGGAATCTAGAGGTTTAGCTGAGTGACTCAGGAGAAAGCTGGGGTGCTTACTTTGTAAACACCCTGAGCCTGTGGAAGAGGAGGGCATGGAGATTGTGTGAGAGGTTCACCACCCCTGGGTGGGGGTAGGCTGTTTACAATGTAGGGGAGAAAAGGAGGCTGTTTTGCAGCCATTCCTCCCTTCTGCTCTGGTTGTTTTTGATGTGCTCTGCTGCCACGAAGTTTGCCCTCTGCCATGTGCCACTCTGCCTCTGAAGCACCCAATATGGACTGAAACCTCCACAAACTGTAAGCTAAATAAACCTTTCCTTTCTTCATTTTGGGTGTTGGGTATTTTATCTCAGCAGCAAAAGAAAAGTAATCAAGGCAGTGTATAATTAAACTTTTATTAAATGGTATTTATATTCATGCATGTGGCATCACAAAAATTGGGAAAATAGTGCTTCAGAAAGGAGCATTGGGTAACTCAAATTCTGAAAACTGAACCAAAGTGAGGATCAAATTTCATCTGTTCAATTTATCAACCTATGAATAACCCTTGTTTACAATGCTAACTTTACAAGGTTGTGTTCACAGGTAAGTTATTTATTTATTTTTCGTCAAAAGATGCACCAATATAATATTTGTATAAAAATTAGAAAATAAAATGAAAACAAAAGCAAGTGAGAAGATGGTAAGGAGATAAGGATGTGATTCAGACAGTATGTGGAGGGTTCACCCATTGTCATGTACTGAAGAAGTATGGATCCAGGAGTGAATGGTTTTAATGTAACATTTCCAAACTTACACCATAGGAATAAATGTTAGCTGCAGCAAACGAGAAAGGAGCTTACATGGATCAGATGGAGAGAACAAAACTTAAAAGTTCTATGGTGAGAGAAACTCAGAGGACTCCATTAATAAAGAATGTTTCCTGGGATATTTGGAACCTCACTTGTAGAAAATGAATTTATCATGTCTATAAACCTGACAGCTTTACCATAATCACGTATAGCAATATCTCTCTGTGTATACGTATAATGCATGTCAGGGTTTGTATCTGTTTGTGATAGGAGTTGGTCAAAGAGGTACTTTAAGGAACCTTGGCATATTTCTTTTTTATTTTATAGAGAATTTTTAAAAAGAACAATAGCAAAATGCCAACAACATCGGCAAAAATAAAACAAAACAAGAACAATAAGAATGACACAGGGTTTCAGAACAAAATGATAGGGATTCACCGTGGTTGTTATATTACGTATTTTTACCTTCAACTATGTTTCTCAGATTACCAGATATAAGAATGCAAGAATAATCAGACCATTAGAGAGAATATACACAAAAGCAAAAAAATTATAAACAATACAGAGTTTCACCAAACAAGATGGTAGGCATTCAACAATCATTGTAATGCTGCATATTGTTGTCTTCAAGTTAGTTGTTTAGATTAACAGATATACGCATGTAAAAGAGTACATGACATTGCACGTCATATATTTAAAGAATCCATGAAGAAAAGGGAAGAATGAAAGAGGTGAATAAGGAGAAATGTCAAGAAAGTTCCTAGAGTATTTGAATAAGAATGTGGAATCAAATGGCTGAAAAAATGATTTAGAATGGAGAATCAATTCTTGTGAAGCAAAAATTTGTAAGTGGAAAAGCTATTTGGAACATAAACTGAAAAATTTATTTTTTGAATCAGGAAAGATGCTGAGGAACTAAGGTATTGCATGTATTGTCCATGAGAACCCAGAAGTCACTCAGGATTGGCAGTATTAAGAAGAAAATTTTAAAAATAAATAAATAAATAAATAAAAATATAGAAAAATCATAGGCAAGGAAGAATATGCTAAATGCATAAGAAGAAATCATTCAGACGGTAGTAGACTATATTCTTCTTTAAAAGACTGTGAAAGGTATGGATGGAAGAAGGTTAAAAATGGTGAGTGTAGAATAATGAAGAAAGAACACTGGTAACCAAAGAGATTATTATTCAATCGTATTTAGACATCATAGTGTGACGGTATTGTTACTGCAAACAAGTTCTTTCCTTTGCTCTGCTGACCTTAGATACAATTCACTCTGTGTGGTAAAAAAAAGGAATTAAGATGTGTTACGTACTTGCACCAAGTTCACACAAGGACTGTAAACATTCTGCACTATAAACATCTATAAAAAATAACAGGAAGTGGCTGGAGAACTGAAGGGAGGAAGGAAAGGAAAGGGATGAAAAGGCATTAAGATGCGTCATGCACATATACCAATTCTTCACCAGTGGTATAACATTATGTACAACAGACAGAAACTAACAGAAAAGCCCAATTAAAGAAGGCTGGCCAAGCATAGTAGGAGGCAGGAGACAGGTCCAGATATTTATTTATTTTATGTTGGTAGGATTTTTAACATGATTTGAATGTACATAAAATCTCTTATGTTCACTGAAGAGGAAAAAAAGAACTTAGACATAATTCATTTTGTAAACTCAGAAGAATTTGTTAACAGAAATTGATACAAATATTTAAATCCATAGTGCATTTTCAGTCATAAATACATATTCTAAATCCACAGTGAAATACTAACAAATAGAATGGAACAGCACATTAAAAGATATTTAATATATTATTATGAAAGGGATATTTACCAGAATACTGAAGACTGTGAAGGCTAATTCAATTATATTTTTTTATATAACACTTCAGCAGTCCAGTAAGCAAAACCTCATATTTCCACTATATATTAATAAGTTATTTGATTTTGTTCAACATGCTTTGACCAGAAACTGAGTAAGCTAGGAATAGAAGAATGATTTCTCCAAATTACAAAGAATGTTAATCATAAAATAAATCAATATAATGTACAAGGAAGTGTAATGTATGTTTTCTGTCTGGCCCCTGTGCTTCAAGGTTTCACTTGCATTTCATTGAACCAAGGTGTAAATTTTAAAATCCATACTCAGTCTTCAGTTCTCATTGACTGGCTTTTTTCTACCTCAGATACCGTTTTTACTTCACTTTACATTGTACCTCTTGACCACCCCTTGTGCTGGTCTTGATCTCTAAAATACAGGACAGGCTTTCCTTTTGGTACAGTGTAACCCTTCAGCTTCCAGAGAACTGAGCCAGGCACTCTTACCTATTCTGAATAAAAAGCATGCAAAAAGTAATCTGGAAGCAACCAGGAACACCAGTGACACTGGCAGTGGTAGTGGCAAAATTTTTCTGAACTGACAGTTTCTATGTTGAGTTATTGAGTGAGATTGGTTAGGCAGAATCTTGATATTTCAATCCATTTTTTTCCTCAGTTTATCATAGTTTGGACTATTAGTTTTACTAAAGATTTTGTGAATTACACACTTTCCTTCTATAAGTGCTGTTGACAACAAGGTATGTTATTACAAGATCTAGCACAGAAAAAACATAATATACAATTAGCTTAATGAATTTTTACATATTGAATTAAAAATTAATTTTTTTCAATGAACTGACTTTCCAGCCATGACGGAGGCCCTACAGTCTCCTATCAAAGTCAATATCACATGGCATTCATGTGCTCACTATGTGAGCTGATCGTGGCCAGGAGGTCTTAAATGAGTGGATGGCAAATGGTTTAAATAAAAGAGACAAGTGGTACGATTTGTGGAGTCCAGGAAGGTCAAAACACTTTCAGGGAATTGAGACTCCTTGGGGTACAGACAAAGAACCTCTCAGGGCAGCGCATATTTATTTGGCTTTCAAATGAAGGGAGGGGTTACTGAGGTGATCACAGGGACAGAGCAGGGCCTTGAGAGTCACTTCAAAGACTTCTCCAGCTAGTGAATTTTGCCAATTAAGAGCAATGTCCTGTCTTATTTGACTTTTACAGCATGGGCACATGTCTGCAGCTGCAGGTTTTAGCTTGTAAATTGGAGCCAGAACCAAGTGTGCTCAGCTGAAGCTTTATCTTGCCGTTTGAGGGGTCACAACACCACAGGCCAACGCAGGCCTCTGCTGGGCCCAGCAGTACAGCAGGTTCACTTACTACGTACCCATGGCTGCTCTCCTAGCAAGTCGCCTAGGGCTGGGGCAGACTCATAAGTAAATGTAGAAACCCAATTGATTATTTTTAAATCCTGCTCAGATCTGCTTCACAGTGTTCTCCAGCAGTTCACCATCTGAATTTAATAGTAATCATGTTTTACAACCAAAATGGGCATTTTTAAAAACCATACTGCATTTTTACCCCTTTTGGGGGCAGTTAAGTCTTTTGTCTCCTTTGATGTAATCTAGCTCTATGAATATGTTTCAATTTTTCTGTAGAAATAATGTCAATTTGACTTGAAGACTATCCAAGACTCTGATACCAATACACAAGAAATATAATTTCTATCTCTAGTCTTTGTATTTCCCATCAATTATTTAATCTATGTGCCTGATTAGAGTCAGTAGGTCAGCTAGCACAGTGATACCTTCATGAATGCCTCTGTTTGCAAATGCATTGGTTTACAACAAAAACTTTCAGAAAATTTTCCTTCCATTCACGAAATCTACATCAGGGACGAACCTAACAATGGCTACCATCCCCACTCAAACACAAAAGCAGCCCTCTCCCCAAAAACTGTAAAACAAATTAGGCTTGTAAACGAAGGTGCATGTGTGTGTGTGTGTGTGTGTGTGTGTGTGTGTGTGTGTGTGTTTATACATTCTGTCCTTGGACATATAAAAATATTTCTCATATAAATACATTCCATCATATAGAGTTATTTATGTACTTATGTATTTATGGGTAAATACTCATAAAACATGTTAATAACAACAAATGCAGGTGTATAGTTCTAGATATTTTTTTCTTTTTTGTCAAGACAGCTCACATTCTTCTAGCAAGTACCATGTCCTGTCGCGTTGTCAATTCTGATAATGTAATCAATTGATATTTCTTAATGCCTAACTACATTAACTCATTGGTGACATTTTAGCTGTATTCTTCTGTCATCTGCTGCTTGAAATTGTTGCTGCAAAAATCAAAAATCGGGTCAAACTCCTCAGGGGATCCAAAAACTCATTCAGAAGAAATGGAGTTTTAATTAATTTTAATTTAGAATAAATTTGGACCGGTCATTGCCCCCCATTCCCTACCGGAGAATGTGACACTTAACTGCCTTTGTTTTTACCTTATATACATTTTTAGTTTCCATGGTAATAGATTGGAATGTCTAGGCCTGGCCATAGTTGTTTACCTTGCACCATGTGACCAGGTCAGGCTCTGGCCATAATGATATATGTACTTTAACAATTCAGGCAGGGAGAAGAATTCCAGGACAAAGTCAGAACTGCAAAGTTAACTCTTTACAATCCCTCCAGAATGTTTCTCAAGACACATTTTGAGGCTTGTCTATCTTAAAACGTTGTACTACAGGTTGCCGCCCCTTACAAAATAAATGTAAGCATATTAACTTATATTTTACATCTCAGAATAGTTTCCAGGGAAGGGTAGGGTAACTAATCAAGTTTTTCTTTATTTGCTTAAAAACACTGAATTATTTATGACTCTCCAAATTTGTTTGCTTTTTTAAAATGTTTATTTTTTAGTTTACAATTCACAGTATCATAAAATATATTCAAAGTGTTTAAATTTTATTTAGATATTGTCCATACTAAATCAGAATCGATACCAATTAAAGGCTCTTATGTCTTCTGAGTTCACTTAATAGGACACTTCCCCTCTGTCAAACTTACATTCTTGACCTCAGACCCATGTCGTTCTGGTTGGTTTGTTTGTTTGTATGGTTTGTGGTAGTTCAAGAACAAAATTTTGGCGATATAAAGTTACATAGTTAACTGTGTCTCTTGCCATCTCTACACTTTATAATTGACAGAATTATAGTATATTCAAGTATGGATAGACAATACATTGATAGATAAAATACTCCCACTCATTCTCAGTATTATACCCGATTTAAATAGAAGACTAAAAGGCATCCTAAATTCTTTCCTAAAATTTACCTTTTCTCTCCCAATAAAAGCATATATTCTGAGGAATGAATGTCCAAAATGATAGGCTGGAGATATTATATAAAAATCATCATATATTAGTTTATATTCCCACCCTCAGGTTCTTACACCAGTGATACAATACGTTGCCTGCTCATGTACCGCTGATTTATTTCACTTATGAGTGTGGACTCCAGTTTTGGCCACTTGCCTACAAAGTTCCCAAAACTGTCTTTCTTTATAGCTGAATAATATTCCATTATATAAAAATGCCACAGTTTTTTAATCCAGTCTTCTGTGGATGGACACTTGGGTTGCTTCCACGTTTTAGCTATTACAAATTGCGCTGCTATAAACATGGGTGCACATATATCGGGGTGATATGATGTTTTCAGATCTTCTGGGAAAATACCCAGAAGAGGAATAGCTGGTTTGAATGGAACCTCTAGACCTAGTTTGCTGAGAAATCTCCAAACGGCTCTCCACAGTGGTTGCACCAGTCTGCATTTTATATAAAAATACAGAGTATTTATATCAGTGCTTATCCTGAATGTTTTTGTTGCATACAGTGCATTGTTTAGTAAGTAGAGAAGAAAGACCTCACAGAGATGTTTCCTGACATCTTGTGTAGCTATAATAGTGTTGCTCTTCTTTTTATTTGAGAGTAAATCTATCTAGATAGAACACTTTTGGTTACTTTTCCTTATTTGGCAGTAATATGTACTTTTTACTTCTAAAAATGCTACTGAAGACAATCTGTTATACAGTGGCCCCCTCGGTTCCTGAAGTGAATTGGTTCTATGGTTTTGGAAAAGATGGCCACATTTGAGTTTGTGTGGGAAAACAGCCCCACCCCATTTCCTAAGTAATGCAGCTTGCAAACAAACCCAGAATTTTGCCAGATGCTTTAGTTTGCCAGCAGAATTGCTTGCAAACAAAGGCACTTGTAAGCCAAGGTACCACTGTATTTCCTTTAGAGATAGCTTTCTTTATTTGCTGAAATGTCAAAAAGATTATTTTTATTTTTTCAATGCAATTGTCATGTGAAATAAGAAATATTTATTAATATTTCACTAAATATGGATTTTTGTAGGTTTTAGGTCATTGAAGCTAAAAGATAACTATGACAAAATCAAATAAAATCCAATAAAATGAATAGTTTCATAATTACACTGCATGCAATTACTTCATGTGTTACTATACGATTAAATTATGATTTCCTAGATTTTCTCTGTGCTATAAAACAGGATTTTTCTTCTCTAATTCCCCACTGCACATACTCTGGTATACAATCTCTGACTAGCACTTTGGACAAAGAGATACACATTAAGATATTAGCTAACTATAGCTTTCACTTGAAGAGAATCTCTACTCATATAAAACAAACACAAAATCTACATTGGTTTAGGTTTCAGTGATAATCATTTCAAAAGCTTTCTGTTTGATTATTCTAAATAGTGTAAAGGTTATCACTGAAAGTGTCTATAATTATCGTAATTAAAATTCTTTGACACCTGTATTTGAATTTGACCTTTCTGCTGGTATGTATTATATAACTTTAACATCTCGATTAGCATGCAGAGTTCAGCTAATATTTACTGTATATGATCTAGTCCACAGAAATTGTTCGTTCTCACTTAAATACATTTAATATTTTAGAATTAATGGCTTTTGTGATTATAAATTAGAACTATTGTTATTGATTTTAGTGAAGTACATTAGGAAAGAAAAATACCTGAAGTGAATTGAGATCATTTCGGTATCATGGGGTGAGGTGGACGGTGCACTAACCCTGCACGGCTCCAGCACAGAAGCTTTGGAATTGTCTGCAGGGGACGGTGCTCCTCGTTTTTGCTTTTGTTTGCCCAGTTGCTGACCTCCCTACCACTACTGTTTGTGAGCGCTTCATGTCGAAATTGAAGTTAATCAACTCTGGGCCTTTGGCCAAAGCCCCACATCCCAATGATTTCTCTATATCAATTATACTTGGAAACAGCTAATCTCAATATTACTTTTTTTCTAAGACTGCATTCGTATTCCCAATGCAGCACTGAAGACCTGTCACAAAGTCGACCTGGTCTGCAAACGCTGAAATATTTCCTCTTTGGCCCTTCAGAGTTTGTTGACTCTGTTCTATAGGAAAGGCCTCAGTTAAATTATAGTGAACCTATATAAAGTCTGTATCTGCTGCAGTATTTTCAATTCTGTTAACTTTATCTTCTGATGAGAATTTTAAATTGCTTTGAAGCCAAACTTACCATTATTTTATTGTTTGAATTTACTCTGGTGGATTATCTAGGATGTCATTGACTAGTTTCAAATAGAAACATTTTACTTGGTTTTGCCTTAAAATTATATAGCCTTGGGGTAAAAGAAAAATAGATCTAAGGGATGAAACTTCACACTATTTTGGCAAAAAAGTAACCAACTGTTCAACATCATTTTGTTTTATAAAACTATAGTTTATCCAGTAAGTTGCCTTTGAAATTTTGTCAAAAATCAGCAGTCTGACTTGTATTCCTCTTCTGTGCTATCGATCCAGGTTTTTATCTTTATGTTCAGAGCATACTTACTTTATAATTTTATATTATAATGAGACTTTGAATGAGTTAATATAAGTTCTTGACCATGTGTTTTTGTAAAAATTTTGGCTCTTCTATATACTTTGAAAGAGAGATAAGCATTGTTTAATCTATCCCAGATTCATTTTTATAATAAGCATCTCTAAATGAATGGAAAGATATGTTAAAAAATATTAAAGTGTTCTCATACATGCTTTCTAAAGATTCTTGTACTATTAAACGTCTTAAGCAGCATAGTACATTTGTAATTTTTTTAAAAGACACTGTTGGTAAAGTATTATTACCTACAAAATTCAGATTTTACTGCTTTCCCACTATGAAATTTCCATATTTAATAGTTAATTTATTCATAACTATTCCATTAGCAAATCTTATTGGGTGATTTTTAAAGCTCAAGGCACAGTCATAGGTACTAGAAAACTGAACTGTGTAAGACACTGCTACCTTCAAGAAAAGCTCACTCTATTAGATGATTAAAAATTTAATAGTGCAATAAGCAAATGTCATTTCAATTTGGTTTCTCAGAAATCATAAATAATTAAAATTGTATTTATCATTAAACAAGGAATATGAAGGTCTTCTATTACAACGCTGCATTTAAACATTGTTCTTGAAATAATGAAAGCTTCAGCTTTTTAAAAAAATGCACTAAGACTTTTCCAGCTTTTCATTTCTGTACCACAGAAGACCAGTGTAATGTGGCAAAAATGTGTGATATTATTTTTTTAATAATCACATTATTTAATTGACAGTAGCAAAGATACTATTTGCTTTAAATTGAAACGTTTAATTATTTTCTTACCTGGAAACATAATTTTATCAATATTATTCAAATAACTTTTGGTAAAATATACATAGAGATAAACATTGCTTATACTGCAGAGAAGAAAGCATCTAAACATTTCAGTGACAACAAAATCAAATCTGTGTCAAAGAGAGCTTGTTTTAAAATGACATTTTTAAAAGTAATTACAATAAGGAAAAGTCACTCACAGGTCATCAATGTAAAAGTTTAACTAAATTTGCCAAAATTGTACTATCATTCTCATCTGAATCTAATCAGGTTTGCTTTTACATAATATTGGAAAATATTATAGTGTCACCAGTTTAGGTTTGTTTACTGTTTGAAAAATTACATAAGCATTTGGTTGTTACTAAGTTGCAACATAGCAAAATACTTTTAACGACAGGACGTTCTGTGACTGGGATATGAGGTTTTCTTTCAGAGTCACTTTTGTTTAGATAATTAGATTGACAAAATTTACTTCCCATGATTTAAGGCAAAATTTCCCCATCATGACTTAGAGCAAGATTTATGAGGTCAGTTGTGTAGGGAAAATGTCTCTAGGGTTCCTCATCACTGTTTACGTCATTTACCCTGCCCCTTCCCTGCTAACAAGTATTATTATCATCAAATTATCTACAGTCTCAGAGCCACTAATTAAAAACTTCCTGGTCAGAATTCTTCAATAACTGGAAACATAGGGGACGTGTTTTCCAAGATTTTTCTTTTTTTGCCACACATTTAGTAAAAGCTAATTCCTCTCTAATTCAACAGCTATTGTAATGAAAGCATTGTTAAGAGGATATAACCCATCAGTCCATTCCAATTCCATTAACACCGCAGTGAAAAGCACATGGAACAGAGATTCGCCCCATGTTAGAATATGAGATTGTGTCTCCAAAAGTTAATGTATCAAGCTTTAGTTGACTGACAAAATCTATTAAATCACAACATTATTTCCTTGATAATAATGTTAAGTAATGTATAGAATTAATAATTACAGCAAAGTGACCACTGATATTATAAAATCAACTGTGAAAATTGAGCTGTCTAATAAGCAAATAGGCAAACTTAGCTGTATTATTTTATCTAATTAGCTCAACCCTCATCTTACAGTAACATTAACTTCTGTGAAATAATTTTTCTTTCTAATCACATTATGCTTTTCCTTACTTTATAGGGACAATAGCAGGACTGTGGAAGTCAATCGTTTACAAAAGTAAGTTGTTCACATTTTTCCTATGTAAAAAAGTTCACAGGGAGGCAATCCGTGTTTAAATATGTCCACCAACTCAATACAAATGCTGTCTGAATGTCCCTTAATTATTTCTCTACTGTCAGTAGCTCTAATTATCAAAGAGAATTATAGTTTCTATAGGCTTTAGCCATTCCATTTGCATTTCAGGCACTAAGCATGAAAGAAAGAAAAACAGAGGATATACCATTTCTTTAAAAGAAATCTTCTCTCTGAAATCATCCACTAATTTATGGCTAGTTCCTCAGTCAGAAACTATATTACTGGACCACAAGTAGGTACAAACAGGATTTAAAATATGTTCTTACAGAATAATGGAATGTTGATTTTAAAAATGTGTGTGTTCCTAAAGAAAATGATAAAAGATAGAGAAAATTACAAGTTTTTGGAAGATGTGTATGTAGAATATTAATTTTTCCCTCATCTTATAAAGGAAAGTTATCTTTTCCTAAACTCTGATTAATTCAAATGAATTGATGATGTCTTCTTCTGAGAACAGGTGCTACATAATAACATATATCCACAAGGAACAAATGCCTCTAATTTTAATGTTCCAATGTTCAATTAGATATATTGATTTTCTTGTCTTAATTGCATAAAATTACCAGTAAGATGTTGTAGAGTAACTGTGAATAACCATCTTTTATTGTTATTTAGTGATTTATTTATTCTATTTATTTAAGAATAATGCAGTATAATCTTAATCTGTGAAGGTAATTTATTCTAGAAATACATCTGGAAAGCATTTCTATATCAAAGCAAATTTTTCCATAAGAAATAATGGCAATTCAGATGATTTGCTCCACATCCCAAAAATATACATATAAAATGATTATAATGCTGTGACATAAAATAATGGAGATAGTGGGAAATATAAAGAAATGTAAACACATTTAATCTGTACTTATCTTTGAAAAAATTCATGGCTGGTGTGAGGGACTCAGGAATTATTTTGTAAGACAACTTGCAGTATCAGTAATGGAATTGCTAATATTTACTCAAAGATACACTTTTCTTTTCATTTAATTTTAACAAGGATCCTATCAGATGACACTTGAGTGGGCCTCCTTTTAAGAATTTTCTGGCATTGTGTTATTAAACAGATTCATTACTTGTACCTCTACACTCTTATTTAAGTGGTATCTTTCTACACAATTTTGCAGTTTCCTAAAATTTGCATATCTCCCTAATATCATTTGAAGTGAAGAATGTATCCAACTCTTTCTTCTCCTCTTCTGCAGATGAGATCTCCTGTATAATCTTTTGATGTTGGGAGATGATCACCCATAATCCCCCAGGAACAGGATGCTGCATCCCACACAGCTTTATGTGTTCACTGGGGAAAAATGGCAAGGGAAGAAGTAAGGACAAGGGATGAAAGCGGAGGTCAGGTGAAGCCCTCTCTCTTTTCAGGGAAGAAAGGGACTGAACAACCCCTGCAGGGGTGTTTATTTATACATTTGATGAAGTTAGTATCCTGTGACATAGCGTTGCCTAGTGACTAATGACTGGAATTGTCTCAGGCAAGTCGTTTTCTCAGGAACAAAGCAGCTTGCTTACTTTAGGCACTCTTCGTTCTCAGACCCTCCTTGCTTTAGCCCCATGTATGTGACCGATTTCCAGCTTCAGCTACTCCCTACAAGAGAGAGAGCCATTCAATCAGTTGTGATCATATGATGTACAGCATCACATACTACCCATACTGCAAGACATCACTACTTTATCAAGTTAAAATTTATTAGAAATGTTTGTTCATCTTGTGGAACACACAGAACAAGTTATTTGCAATCCAAAGTTTTATTGTGTTTAAAATTTTACTATTTAGCATAGATCAAGGGAAAAATTATTTCTGTTAGTATTATAAGTAGATTAAAAGTTTCAGGTTCTCTTTTTGGCAGGTTTATATACAGTTTTACATTAATAGAGCTGCTGATGTTAAGCTCTTTTGTGTTGCTAAGAAAAATATATAATGTAATTACATGCCATTTTCTATATTTCCAAACTTAATTTACAATATTCTATTGTTTAAAAACATAGATTCATATGATATTCATGCTTAACCTTTATATTAGTTTACATGGTAATATTATGTTCACATGTAATAAGGATATATGTTTATATCTTAACGTTACTGTTTTGGTGATATATATTATATTCTTTATAAAGAAACCTAAAGATAAGCTTAAATATAGATTACACAGTGTAACATAAAATAATACATACTGCTTATGTTAGCGTCCAACATTGATTTGAGTGGACTTATTCATGTGAATATTTTTCCATAGTAACAATACATAAATGACAATTATCTGGTCTTCAGAGACTTACTGGAACTCACCAATGTGTAACACATTTGAGATTTTTAAAAGGCCTTTTCTATTCAGAAAGCCTATGTCAATAGAAAATAGAAGAGAAGGAAAAGGAAATGATAAATTTAGATAACGTTTCAAAATGTAGCACCGTAAAAGGTATCAAATGATCTATGTTGTAGTTACAGGACAATTTTTCAATAATACGTAATAAAATCTCAGCTGATAATACCCATGACAGTTTAACCTAAATATTTTACTTTAAGGGAATTGACTGCTCCAAGATTAAATACCTGAAAATACTTTTTTTACTTTCCTTTCTCTTTAAATATGAATAACAGTCAAAATTCATCTGGATGAGTTGTTATTATTCCATCAAAAGGGGAAAATTAATAAATGTGCAGAAAGGGGCTTATAATAAATTTCACCATATATAAATTTAAAAACTAAAAATAATAATTTAGATATAAGGAAATATATACATGAGATTACAATAAATATATAATGATGTTTCATAATTTCTGATTGTGTAGATACTAAATATATGATAAGGTATTCACTGAGAGTTCCACTGAAAGACTTAAGGCTAATGTAAATTTCCAAAAACTGGATGCACAAATATGTAAAAACATAAATAATGTCCACTATAATGCAGTACTCGGTGGATTTCTTGCCATGAGTACATACTGTGAAATGTTTAAATCAGATTAGATATATCTGTTTCCAAAACTGTGTATCACTTATTTACAGTGAACATTAAAATTAGTTTCTTTTTACTTTTTAGACTATATAGCACATAAATTTTACCTATTTTTGCTCTACCGCATAGTAACATATTGTAACTTTTGTACTAGTAAGTTTTGCATGACTGCAATAAAATAATGAAATACTTCACGTAAACTTGAAGGAGAAAGAAGTTATTCTGAGTTCGGTTTGGGAAAACGCTGGCTTCATGGCATCCAGGAGATGGAGAGAAGGAAACAGAGAGACAGAGACAGAGGAAGAGAAAGACAAGGAGACAGAAAGACAGAAAGACAGTCCACCTGAAATGAGAATGGCCTGAGATCTCTTATATAATTTTTAAATTCTAATAAGTTCACTGAGCTACACACTTACCTTTTTTAAAATTTATTTTAAAAATAAAAGAAGGAAAACATTAACAAACAGACATCCATTTACAAAATAGCATAAGAACAATACAAGCAATACAGAGTTACAGGCAAAGTAGTAGGAAGTTAACAATGGTTGTTATATTGCATATGGATATTTTCAAACTGATTTCTCAGGAGAAAAAATAGAGACATGCAAGATTGATCAAATAATTAATCGTTGACAGTTCTTTCCAGTAAAGTGATAGAAGTTCAACTATGTTAGCTATCCTGCATATGCATGCATAATACATACATACATACATACATACATACATACATAATTTCCCTTTCTTTCCTTACTCCTTTCACTCATCCCATTTGCTCTTTACTTATGAGCATGTTCCTTTCATTTCACAATGTCTGTCCTACCTCCTTAATTTTATTCACTCTTTCAGGTTCTTACACTAGTGAAATAGTACATGGCTTACAAATGGAGGTCTTGTTTATTTCACTTATGAGTGGAGTCTCTAGCTGTGACCATCTGTAAAAGTCTTGAGTTTTTCCTTATAGATGAGTAATACTCCATTATATAGACGTACCACAACTTTTTAGGGGGTTGCTTCCACAATTTAGCCATTACAAATTGCACGGCTGTAAATATGGATGCACATATATTGTTCTGATATGATGTTTTCAGATCTGAGAAAATACCCGGAAGGGGAATGGCTGGGTTGAATGGAACCTCCAGACCTCGTTTGCAGAGGAATCTCCAAACTGATTTCCACAATGGTTTCACCAATCTGCACTCACAGTAGCAGTGGAAAAGAGCTCCTATTTCTCCAGAACCTCACCAGCATTTGTTATTGGTTGATTTCCTAATGCTAGCCAATCTTACTGGGGTGACATGGAATCTCAACATTGTTTTAATTTGCATTTCTCAAGTGACTAATAATGTTGAACATTTTCTCATGTATTTATTTGCCATTTGTATTTCTTTATCTGAGAAGTGTGTGTTCATCTCAGATGTCCATTTTTGTATTGGGTGTTTGAATTGGGGGTGGGGTATAATATTTTTTAATTCTTTGTATGCTCTAGATAGAAGACCTTTGTTTGAGGGACAGTTAGCTAAATTTTTTTCCCAGCTTGTGGATTTTCTTTTTACCCTGCTGGTGATTTCTTTAGATGTGCAGAAACTTTTCAGTAGGATGAGATCCCAGTTGGTGATTCTTTGAAGTATTTCCCATGTGGTTTGGTTTTTGTTCATGAACTCTCTACCTACCCTATGTCTTCAAGGTTTTTACCTACTTTATCTTCCAATAGGTTTAGTGTTTCTGCTTTAATACTGAGATCTGTGATACCTTTTCACTTTAGTTTGGTGCATGGTGATACACTTGGGTCTACTTTCAGTCTTTGGCAGTGAAAAGCCAATTTTTCCAGCACTATTTTTTAAAGAGGCTATCTTTCTTCCAGTGAGATTTTTTGGCCCCTTTTTCAAGGATTAGGTGGGTGAGTGTGTTTGTGCTTGTGGCTGCATCTTCCACTCTGTTCCATTGATCCTGAGGTCTGTTTTTAGCCAGTATCAGGTTGATTTTATTATAGTAGCTTTGTAGTATAATTTCAGGTCAGGGATTGTGGTTCCACCTGATTTATCTTTGTTGCCCAGGATTGCTTTTGCTATTCTGGATCTCTTCTGATTTGAGATGAATTTAAGGAATATTTCCTCTAGATCTGTGAGATATGCCAATGGTAGTTTAGTGGGAATTACATTGAATCTGTACAACAATTTTAGCACTATGGCCATTTTCACAATTTTGGTTCTCCTTATCCATGAGCAAGGAATGTTTTCAATTTATTGAAATCCTCTTTGATCTCTTTTTTCAGAGTACTGTAGTTTTCGTTGAATAGATTTTTACTTCCTCTGTGAGATTGATTCCTAAATATTTCAATTTCTTGGATGCTATTGTGAAACATGGTTTCCTTAATTTCTGTCTCAGTCTGTTTGTTGTTTGTGTATAGGAATGGTATTGATTTTGGGGTGGTGACATTGTATCCAGCTACACTACGGAATGTGTCAATTAATTCAAGGAGTCTTCTTGAGGAGTTTTCGACGTCTTCCATGTAGATAGAGTATCATGTCATCAGCAAACATTGATCATTTTACTTCTTCCATTCCTATCCTTATTCCTTTTTTTCCCTCTCTTGTCTAATTGCTCTGGCTAATGCTGCCAGAACAATATTGAATAGAATTAGTGACAGTGGACATCCTTGTCTTGTTGCTGATTTAAAGGTAAAAGCTTTCAGGTTTTGTCCATTTAGGATGATGCTGGCTGTTGGTTTGTCATAGATGGCTTTCATCAGATTGAGTTAAAGACCATGAATTCCTATTTTCTGTAGGGTTTTTATCATGAATGTGTATTGGACTTTTTTGAAAGATATTTTGCATCTATTAAGATAATTGAGTGGTTTTTGTCTTTTGCTCTATTATTATGGTGTATACATTAATTTGATTTGTGAATATTGAAATACCCTTGCATTCCTGGAATGAATCTTACTTGGTCATGGTGTATGCTTTTCTTGATGATTTGCTGCATTCTATTTGCAAGTGTTTTATTGAGTATCTTCACATTTATATTCATTAGGGAGTTTGGTCTGTAGTTCTCTTCTTTGGTTGGGTATTTCTCTGGTTTTGGTATCAGTATAATATTTGGCTCCAGAAATAAGTTAGAGAGAATTGCTTCCTTTTTAATCTCTTTGAAGAGTTTGAGGAGTGTTCGTATTAAATCTTCTCTCAATTTCTTCTAAAATTGTGCTGTGAATACATCAGGGCCTGGGCTTTATTTGTTGGTAAGTTTTTCATCACACTTTCAATGTCATTAATTGATATTGCATTGTTCAGGATTTTTATGTCTTTTTGATTCAACTTTGTACAATTCGTACATTACTAGGAATCTGTCCATTTCTTCTGAATTTTCTATCCTATCAGAGTAAAGATTTTCCAAGTAGGTATTAATGACCTTTTGGCTTTCTGTGGGATCTGTAGTGATTTTGTCCTTTTCATTCCTTATTGCAGGAATTTGAGTTTTGTCCTTTTTTAAAAAATAAAGATGGCTATGGGGTTTACCAATTTTATTTATTCTTTCAAATAATCATCTCTTTGACTCATTTAATTTTTGTAGTGTTTTCTTTGTCTCAATTGCATTCATTTCTGCCCTGACGTTTATAATCTCCTCCTTTCTTTGGGCTTTGGGCTTGACTTGTTCTTCTTTTTCTAAAAGTTTAAAGTGTAGCATTAAACCATTTATTTGTTCTTCTTCTATTTTCCTTATGTGTGAGTTCACCACTATAAATTTCCCTCTGAGGACTGCTTTCATTGCATTCCACAGATTTGGTAAGTTGTATTTATATTGCCATTTGTTTGTGGTATTTTCAATTTCTTCTTTAATTTCTTGTGAGACCCATTGATTGTTTGGAGGTTCTTATTTAATTCCCAAATGTTTATGGATTTTTTGGAGCTCCTTTTGTTGTTAATGCCCCTTTTCATTGCATTGTGATGAGATAATATGCATGGGATAATATTAATTCTTTTGCATTTAGGTAGGTATGATCTATGGGCTAGAATGTAGTCTATTTTAGAGAACACCCTTTGTGCAGCTAAGAAAAATGTGTATTCTGGTATTGTGGGTTGGAACACTCTATATACATTTACAAAGTCCATTTTTTCACATATTTAGTTCAGACCTATTATTTCTTTGCCAAGTTTTGTTCACTTAACCTATCTCTTTGTTTCAAAGGGGTGTTGCGGACCACTATTATAATAATGTTTTTAATTATTTGGTTTTTCATGTCCATTAAGATTTGTCTTACATGGTTTGGTGCTCTGATATTTGCTGCATACATGTTTATAATTGGTATCTCTTCCTCTTGCAGTTTTCCCGTAACAAGTGTGTAGTGGCCTTCTTTATCTCTTTCAGTTGTTCTTGGTTTGAAGTTTGCACTGTCTGCAAACATAATGTCTATGCCTGATTTTCTGGGTTCCTTTTTCATGGAAAATTGCTGTCCATCCTTTGACTTTCATTCTATGGATTTCCTTTTGAGTAAAATGTGTTTCCTGTATACATCATATTGTTGGATTTTGTTTCTTAATCCACTCTGCCAGTCTGTTTCTTTGACTGGTGAATTAGGTTATTTACATTAATAGTTATAACTGATATGTAGTGGCTTATGATTGACATGTTATTTACTTGCTGCTGGTTTCCTACATCTTCTACCTGTTTAATTGCTTGCTTTGCTTGAGAGTTCCTTTCTATTGTTGTTCTTGAAATTGCAGTAATTTTCTTCTCTGTCTAGAATGCCTTTAGGCAGTGGGAGCGCGGCCGCCTCGGGCCCTCCCCCCTCCCGAGCCGGTGCAACCCCCCGGCGACTCCCGACAGAGATCGGCTTGCTAGCGGCGGAGACGCCCGGCAATCCCACGTTTCGCGCGTGTCGGGCGAGCCGCTTGGAGGGCCCCAAACGCCGCCGGGAGCGGAAAAATTTGCTGGGCCCTAGCGCCCTGAGAGCACGGACGCCTCGATTCCTCCCGCCTCCCGAGCCGGCGCAGCCCCCTGGCGACTCCCGACAGAGATCGCCTTGGTGGCGGCAGAGACGCCCGGCGGTCCCACGTTTCGTGCGTGTCGGGCGAGCCGCGCGGAGGGCCCCAAAAGCCGCCGGAAGAGGAGACAGGGATTTGCTGGGTCCTAGCGCCCTGAGAGCACGGACGCCTCGATCCCTCCCGCGCCCCGAGCCGCCGCAGCCCCCCCGGCGACTCCCGACAGAGATCGGCTTGTTAGCGGCGGAGACGCCCGGCAATCCCACGTTTCGCGCGTGTCGGGCGAGCCACGCGGGGGGTCCCAAACGCCGCCGGAAGCGGACAGAGGGATTTGCTGGGTCCTGGCGCCCCAAGAATACAGACAGCTCGATCCCTCCCGCCCCCCCGACCCGGTGCAGCTCTCCGGCGACTCCCGACAGAGATCGGCTCTCTGGCGGCGACAACGCCCAGCGGTCTCACGTTCCGTGCGCATCGGGCGAGCCGCGCAGAAAGCCCCAAAGGATAGACTGGCACCTTGGAACCTTCATGCTTGCAGGTACTCCAACAACTGCTCCACATCTTGAATCTGATACCCAAAAATGGGAAAACAGAGGGGCAAAACGCAGTCTCAAAACTCAACCCCACCCAGAACAAGTTTTGAAGAGGAAGAAACAAGGGAATCAGGAAGCCTCATAACTTCAAGATATGAAACGATTGCATCCGAAATTAAACAACTCCAACAGGCCATGAAAGAGCTTAAAGCAG
>PVLD010008058.1:0-86838 GCA_004027595.1 Dinomys branickii
GGGACTTTCCCACGTCTCGCCCCGGCAGCCTGGTCCGCCCTACCACATCTCCCCCAGCATCTCAGAGAAATACGCCCAGTTTAAACTTCCCAGCCGAGGTTCCGGCATTCACGCTCACCAAGTCTGTCTCGAGCTGGTGGTGTTTATTAAGGAGGTTCGCTCCCTTGCTGCTCACCCGGTCGCCATCTTCCTGAGTTCCTTAGATATCTGTTTAAATCTATCTCCTGCATTCTAATTCTTTTCTATATTGTTCATTCAGTGTTTCCATCATTTTTCTATGCATTTCTTTTTTAATCTATGCCTTTTTTTACTGATGCTGAGCAAGTCTTTCATTACTGATGTCATTTCTTTTTTTACCTGAGAGATTATTTCTGATGTGATTTCTACTATGGCTTAATAGAGTTGTTTCTTTACTTCAGTTACTATCATTCAGAAATTTCATGTATGTGACTTCTAAGTTCTTCTATGTTAGTGTCTCCTGGACTTGTTCTGAATGGGCTGGAGGTCTGAGATTGCATTTTGCTCCTTCATTTTGATATGTTTGAAGCTCCCGAACTTCACCAGGGATCAGCATCACTCCCACAATAGCAGGGGGCAGGATGTGGCTCATTAAGGCTCTCAACTTTACCTGGAGCTCAGCATCTCTCCTGTGATAGTGGGACCATGGGGAACAGTTCACCAAGGCACCCAGAATTCAGTAGGTCTGAGCATCACTCCTGCAACAGCTATGGTTGAGCGGAACACAGCTCACCAAGGTCCTCAAAGCTGTCTGAGCCTCAGTGTCCCTCCAGCAATGATGGGGGATTGCGGCCCAGCTTATGTCATTTCCCAATGCTGTCTGTGGCTCAGTGCCACTCCTGCCATGGTGAAGATGTGGGGTGCAGCTATCCAGGGCTCAGTATTGCTCCTCCAAGGGTAAGGGGGTCTGCAGTAGAAATTTTAAACACCAGGGCCAAGAGGGTCTAGGAACTCCAATTTTATTAATAGACTAATGTTTTCCAAGAGTGAGTTGGGTCTTGTGATAGGATTAGTTCCAGAGACAGTGTATTGTTATAAATTGAGGCTGCCTCATCTTATCAGCCTCTTTTATAGGTAGCTATTTCTCCTTCTCTTTCACTGCCATATTGTGATGCAGCCAACAGATGTCTGGGATACAGTGTCTGTGTTCCAGCCACCAGAATTATGAGTCACATAAACCTCTTTTATTTATAAATTATCCAGTGTTGGATATTTTATTATAGCAGTACAAGGCAGGCTAAGACAGAGGCATAGCCAGCTACCACATGTGGTGCTTTAACTGTGTCAAGAGTGGTTCCCTATTTATTGATGCTGTCCCTACTGACTATGTCAGATGGCCCAGATGCAACTGCTTTCCTAACCACTGAGGTACTCAGTCTTGCTGAAATGCAATAGTGTCTACAAAGGTAAATGAAAGCTATTGTCAGTCTGTTATACCACACTGAGAAAGAAACTTCTATAACTTCCTGGGAGCAGATCTCTAGGGAAGGGGGAATGTTACATGAAAGAACTGGCTCAGGATGATGGAGGTACAAATTTAGATTCTTCAGGGATGGAAAGAATCTGCAGACCCTGCTGATAAACTCACATCAGTTCACACATCCTGCTTCCTGCTCCTTTCTCTGAGCTTCTTCCCACTGTTTCAGAAAAGGAGTGAGTGGTAAAGCTGAATGTGTCTTTGTCTCCTACACTCAAAGTACTATTCTACTCTGTGAGCAACCTTGGCTCTTATATACTCTAACACAAATTAAAAATAGATGCTGTGTGCCTATTTCCCTGTGACTAGTTTAAATACGTATCACTTTTTCTCTAGCGGTACCAAGGATCAAACTCAGGACTTTGTGCTTGCCAGGCAAGCACTTATTCCACTGAGCTATATCCACAGACCTGATCACTTTTCCTTTAAAGTAGAGTCATCCCAAAGTCTCTTGCACAGCTCAGACTCTGCACCAGCTCAGACATGCCTCATGTGGGGAATTTCTAATCATATTACCATTCCAAGATGGCAATAAGGAGCTCCAGACCTCAGAGACACCTGCCAAAGCCAGTCAGTCACAAGTGATAGGGCTGGGAGAATGGCTGTGCCAAACTAGTTGTTAATCCAATTAGCAAAGGTTTAAAAACCATCCATGGTTATTTCTATATCTCATAATGTTGGTATGAACATAGATGAGCAGATATGTCTTCAAGATCCTGACCTTGATTCTTTTGGGTATACCTAGGGGTAGAATTGCTGGATTATATGGCAGGTCTATTTTGAATTCTTTGAGGAACCTCCGTAAAGTTTCAGTTGTACAAAATGAATTAGTTCTAGATATCTGCAGTATAGCACTTAGAGTCAACAATACTGTATTGTGCACTTAAAAGTTTGACAATAAGGTAAGTCTCATATTCTTACTACCGAGAAAAGGGGCGTGAGGAAACTTTTAGAAAAAATTGATACGGCTGTTTCTTTGATTGTGGCAAAGGCTTCATGGCATAAGCACACGCCTAACTTCATCAAATGTATACGTTAAATATGTACAGTTTAATGTACTTCTATTAAATTTCAATAAAACTGTTTTAAAACAAAAACCCTGACTAGTTAAAAAAAAAAACTGAAACTCAGCCTTAAAATGTGGCTCTTCCATCCCCCAGTGGTTACCAAAACTTCCTCATTTCATCCCAGAGACAACAGGAATGTTTGATGGGTGATGGGAAAGTTGGTGCGGAATCTACATGGATTATGCAATATGTGCAGACTTGAGAGAAAACAAAAAGGAGATTCTCATTCCCATGAAGTTCCATCATGTGTGAGTCTCATCACATGGAGCCAAAGGGTCTTAGGCTTTCTTAACTGCATTGCATGACTTAATACTCACAAAACGAAAGCTTCACAATCCACTTCTTGTACTTGAGTTGGATCATGTACTCTAACACTTTCGCTTGTCTGAAATTATTCTGGACACCAGTCATATCCCAGTAAATCAATTTTCTGACCATGCAGCTCGCTCTCTGTCTTGGTTACTTTTCTCACTGCTGAGACAAAATTCCCAACACTCACAAGTCAAGGGAAGCAAGGTTTACTTAGCTCACAGTTTGTAGAGGTTTCAGTCCATGGTCGGCTGATTCCAAAGCAGAGTGGCAGGTAGAGTGGTATAACAGAGGAGAAACAGTCCATGGCAGGGCAGGGTATGCAGGAGGCAGCAAGCAGCAGCAGCGCATCAACAGGAGTAGCATGCTAGGATGGCAGCTGCAGCCTGCCTCTCCCTGTTATCATTTCTAGGCTACCCACCTTTTGAATGGGGGCACCCTCACCCAAGGTAGGCCTTTCCATCGTCCACACCCAGTTTATGTTAAACCAATCAGTGGACTAATTTAGTAATAACACTTAGTATCACACCTTTAACCCTGCATCATACCCTTAATCCCAGTATCACACACTGTACATCCAGCCATCTCCAAAAAGTGCACCTGTGACCACGTGAGGTCTGGGGGGAACATCTAGGTCCAGGCCATAAGACTCACAACATGAAGATTCCTGCCCTTAGAAAGCCTTTCTGAAATATTACCCACATTGTTCACTAAGGCAAAAAGAACAAAACCCAATTTTTATCACCCTCACTGGTCAGCAGAAGTCCCATTCCCGTTTCTCAGGACCCATGTACTTCCGTAAGTTGTGTGCCATGATTTGTGCTGTTTCCTTCAGATGAGTAGTCTCTACATTTCACAGCCAGGGGAAATTCTTACCCATCCTTGAAGGTCCATCTCAAATGCCACATTTTCTGTGAGGCTTTCCTTGTCCCCCGAGTCAGAAGTAATTTCTCCCTCCTTGTATTAGGAAGACATATCTTTCAGAAACAAGTCTTTCTATTTGCCTTAATCAACTTTTACACAGCTTGGACAGAAAAGACAGCCTAATGGAGAAAAGTTTTATTTAGGCTCATAGTCTCAGAGCATTTGGTCCATGGTAGTTGGCTTCATATTAGAAACATCATGATAGAAAGGCATAACAGAGGAAAGCTACTTGCATCATAGAAGCCAGGAAGCAGAGAGAAAAGACATATACTCTTCAAAAGCATGCCTCCAATAATCTACTTCTTCCAACTAGAACCCACCTACAGTAGCCCCCTTTAGCATGAGCTCATCAAAAC
Organism: Dinomys branickii; assembly: GCA_004027595.1. Taxonomy (NCBI): domain Eukaryota; kingdom Metazoa; phylum Chordata; class Mammalia; order Rodentia; family Dinomyidae; genus Dinomys; species Dinomys branickii. Next base: position 4,152 of record PVLD010008058.1, read on the forward strand.
GTTAGTGACTTTAGTACATGAATCTTTGGCTCGCACTTTGTATTTAAACTATAACATTCTCCTACTGAATTCCTGCTTCCTAAATATTAGCCATGAGCCTAATCTGCACAGATTTTGCAGTTCTACTATTGACAGTATTTTTCCTGAAGTAGCTATTATGGTTTGGGTCTAGATGTCCCTCCAAAGTCTCAGGTGGTTACAGGTGGAGCTTTTTCTGAGGTGACTAGAACTAGAGTGTGTGATGTTGCAATGAAGAGTGTGTGGTTACTAAATCAGTTTACTGATTGGTTTGGTACCACCCTAATCCCAGCAGCCTAGATACAATGTAAAAGGGGCAGAAAGATGCTGTTAAGACCCCTCGTTGCCGTCCTACATTCTGCCCACCATAAACTGTTCTCTGCCAAGCCACTTTGCCTTAGAGCCAGCCGATAACAGACCGAAACCTCTACAAACTGTGAACTAAGGAAACCTTTCCTCTCTTAACTTTAGGTATTGGGTACTTTGATTCAACAATGAGAAAAGTGAAATAAACAATAGCCTTGTTTATTTTACATACTATCTTTTTTAACCCTAATTCTAAACAAGAGTAAGCACGAAATCATGAATTAGATATGCTTGTTATATTCCTAGCACACATGAATATAAACACAGTACTTTTAGATAAATCTCACTATGGTACCACATCTCCTTAGAGGAAAAGCTGGAGTAGCTGCATACAGTCTTCAGGGGCTAGCTTTTGTTGAATTTGCTTTTTCTCTAGGGTTCAGTTCATGGTATTGCTCCATAAATGTTTCCTGAATTTTGGCCAAGTGAAATGGATTGTTGGAATTTACACCCATAACACGTTAGCATGACTCTGGTTTATCCCGAGGTAGCTGTTACCTGGGGAAGAAAAGAATGGATTTGGAGGGAATTGGAGATTGAAAAGGAGAGGTTGCTAGACACAGGAAGGAGCAAGAAGCCTGTAGAAGGCAGGCGGGCTGTAAGTGGCGCTCTAGAAGGAGTGCCAGGGAGGAGGGATGGTTAAGAGCAGAGAGGGGTGAGACCTGACAGGCAGGAGATTGCCACACATCTAATGTGGATCCCAGCTTTTCACTAGGTCGTGGGATGTGGCTGATCTCCTAGCTCTGCCTGGGGACAGCAACCCCATCCTAGGGCCCTGCCTGAGACACTTCCCTGGCTATTTACTGAAGGCCCACTTACCTTTCCTAAGCTCAGGCTCCTCTCAGGGTCTGCATGATGTGGAGGCATCCTCCCTGCTGCCAGCTCCTCCAGGTTCTCTGAGTGGCTGTGCATCTGCTGATGTGTGAGGCGGGCCTGCAGCAGCCAGGCTGGAGCTCCATATCCCACAGCCCTTGCTGTACCCACAGCCAATGTCTAGTGGGGCAAGTGTGAGCTCAAAGCATCACTGAGTGCCCCAGGATTGCCTCTGGGTTCAGGATGCTGTACACAGGCATAGACCCATTAAAATTCTCTGGAAGGAACTAGGGGCCCATCCCAGCCCACGCGCAATTCCCTCTGAGCAACCCAGACAGCCACACTCTTGGAGGTGGTTTCAAAAGGCAGAAAGGACTGTTAGGGTGTGAGGGTGGGATCTCTGCCTCAGTTCACCACTGCAGAAAACATTAAACTGAATGCCTCTGACCTTGCTAGAAGAGAAAAAAACAAGAAAAGAAATGGACCCCAATACCAATCCCCCCAAATATTTTCAGTTCTCAACAGATAATGTAATGAGGAAGCATAAAATACTAAGGCAAACTCCGTGAAAATGAAGGATTGTAATTAAATCAAGTTTACAACAAAGTGAATGTGACACGGGCTTCATGATAATTTTTATTGTAGTACATGGTAATTAGGTATAAATGACAGGATGTTTAAGCAATAATCCTAATTACTGTTAATTTTATAACAGTGTTACAGAGGCTGCTCAGAAAAATCCCTAAAGGTGCCTGTGATTACTGTTTTCCCCACCAGTGTTTCATCTTAAGCAGAGGCAGTAATAGATTTCAGACTTCTTTTCTTAGGCACAGAACTCTTTTGTATCTGTACTTAGAGTAACACCTGCTAGTCTCTTACCTAAACTCTCTCAGTTTTGAGGTTCTTGCTTGCTGCATCTTTTTGAAATACAGACTTTTGGGAGAAACTCATCTCTTTGGTTGCCAAATAAGGCAAAAGAACTTAGTAATCTCTTTATTTTACCCATAATTTTGGCCCTGGGAAGAAAAAGCAAGAGGTAGGCCAGTTATCCCGCAAAGGGGCAGCTGGCAGCTACAAACTAGATCGTGATCTTCCTTCCCCAGGCATAGGGGAGGATGGCGGTCTTCAGGGGTCAGGATTATTGGGTGATGAAGAAGAGCGCCCCCTTATGAAGAAGGCTTGATGCATCTTGTTAAAACCTGAGTGTTGCTTGAACCCAGTGGGTAAGAAGAGACACTATAGAACTTAGTGAGCCCTTTGGAAACTGTCATATGCTCTGAAATTTTACTTCATTAGCTGCATAAAGTATAGCATTTATATCTTTACTAATGGCAGCCTCTACACACCAACAGACCAAGCTGGGCTCTTCTGGGGTGAAGGGAAGAGAAGGGAGGAGAGCGGGAAATCCACTGAATAGAGTAGGATCTGGACAGGTGGGGGCGTGACAAGAGGGAGGGATGATTTGGGAGCATGGAACTCTTAAATGGAGCACTGTGGGAAACCAAAATTAGAACAGTGGAGCTCTGTAGGAAGGAGCCTGAAAGATTCCACTTGAAATGGAAACATTATGAATGCACCCCTTTATTTCCTGCAGTAATAGAGTGTAGAGAAATGCTGTATGGCTGACAATATTTAATTTTCCCCATTGTGAGGTGGTGATCATCACAATGCCTACCTTGCTGAGTGAGTGAATGTTATGTGTGTCTGGTGTTTAGAATAGTAGTGGCACATAGTAGGTGTGCAGTGATTGTTAGCTATTGTTAGAGTTTTGATCAGAAATGTCCCCAAAACCGTGTATGAAAGGCCTGATCTCCAGCATGTGGCATTATTGGGAGGTTGTGGAACTTTTCGGAGGGGGAGCCTAGTGGGAGGGAGTTAGGCAACTGAGCATGCGCCCTTAAGAGGCCTCAGCCCTGCCTCTGTCTCTTTGCTTCCTGGCCATGAGGTGAGCAGCTTTGCTCTACCACGCCCTCCCTGTGATGTGCCACCTCACCATGGAGCCCAAAATAAGAGCCATCTGACCACGGACTGACATCTACAAAACCGTGAGCCAAAATACGTTCTTTCTTCTTTTAAGTTGGTTATCTCAGGTATTTTACCACAGAGACTGGAAGCTAACATGGCCACTATGATCATTTGTTGTGATGATCTTCGTTGTTGCTGTTGTAAGTATTTCGGAGAGAACTGCCTCCTGTCCTATGAGAGGCTGGCCAAGTGCCTGTCATTCTCCTGTCCACAGCTGCCTGGGTGACACACAAAGGATACCCACCAACCTGACAACTGCTGAAAAGATGGGTTGGGCCAGTATGAGTCTCAAAGTTGCAACTATCGTGTTGGGAAAATGTTCAGGGGACGGTGGTGCAGCAGAAATAAACAGACGCAGTGTGTGAGCTGCATTATGTGACCAATGGGACTCCAGAGAAGCGATTTTGAGATAGTTGTTTGTAGATTTCTCGGTAATCTTTGAATCCAGAGCCACTACTCCATGCAGGCTAAGGGCCAGCCCAAGACAGTTGCCCGTTCTAAGATCACCAGGAAATCCCCTGTTCCTCTTACTGTGATCTCACTGCAAATCCCTTGGCTTGAGCTGTTTTGAGGGGGTCTGCAGTACAAACAGCCAAGATGGAGAGCCAATTGTCTGTCTGGTGAAGAGTTCACACATACTTCCCATCTTCTTCTCTTTATTGTTCTGTCTCATCTATGTTTTCTATAGCAACACTGTATAATTTATAATTTTGCATAGTGAATATTTATTTCATAACCAGAAAATAGCTACCCACTTTAAAACCATTCCTTTAATAACCACCTATCTTACAATCACTCATTTACTGCAAGGAGAAAATAGTGTAGGAAATACCAATACACACCAGGCCAGATCTGGGCTTTTAGGGCTTCCTCATTATCTAAGCATGTGACCATGGATATGCTACTGGGCCCTCTCAGCCGCAATCCTGAAATGAGAGGTTGGGTTAAAGAACCTCTAGGCTCACTCCAAATGCTATTGGTATCCATGTTATTGTCTTGCTTAGCAGAATCTGTGCCTCAAACCTACAGCTAATCGTCAAAGGGTGGTTTACTCCAGACTCAGATTCCATTCCACACTGGAAGTTGACCGTTTTTAACTAGGAGTGGGCCTGGTAACAGCATTACTGGAAACCTTCTCTCACTTTGACCAGCATAGGTTAATAGGATAAAGCCTATTGGTGAGGCCAGGGTCGGGAAGTGCTTTCTGGAGAAGCCCTCAGAAGATTAGTATTAGTTTTCCAGGCAGATGAGGAGTTGTGTCTTCCAGGAAGTGATAGGGTACACAGAACAGTGTAGAAGAGGCAAGAATGAGCTGGATGCTGATGGGGTCATGGAGTCCCTCCTGGCTGCACATGGAGAAGTTCTCATGCAAGTCAGGAAGGACAAAGAGATGACACCAACAAATTCCAGGGAGTTAGATCCTCAGCATACATTGTACTAAGGAGGTTGGAGATCATCCTTAAGAAAACGAGAACCGCCTCAGCAAGGCATCTTTCAAAGATAGTTTTCTCTGCAGCAGGGAGACACTGGAAGGGACAGAGGCCATTGGCAGGAGCCCAGAACAGACCTGCAGAGTGTTTGAATGTACACGAGGTTTGAACCCAAGGTTGGGCTGAAATAATAGGCTTCCATGGCTGGAGCTGAGGAAGAGGAAGGGTGACTTGGGGTCTGACTGATGTAAGTGAGAAAAGGGTCTCAGAAAAACAATAAACAAGAGAAAATGTGCAGTTCCCAATAATTGAACCAAGGCTTCTTTTGAGATGCCCAGATGGAAAGATCCATTAGAAAACAAGAGCCTGTTCAGGAGAGCTGAAAAGGACTGCTCAGAGGTCTCAGCGGTATGAGGCTCCTCACTGAAGGGAACCTTAGGACAGGCTGAATGGAGACTATTGGTTCTGCTGTTCTCATTGAGAAAGGTCAGCATTAGTGAAGTCCATGAGCACAAGGGATCAACATTCTAATGGTGACGGCCGAGGAGAATAGTTCAGAAGAGACGGTGGATCACAGCTTGGGAACAGATACTGGGAAATGTGAAGCAAGGCTATTTAAGAACAAGGGAAATGAGAGCAAAGGATAAACCCAGAGCCAGAGACACCGGAGCTCAAATTAGCATGACGCGTGAGTGTGGGAGCACCACTTAACCTAAAGCTCTAGGGCACTTTTCTTGGCCACAGACTCTTTCTTACCGGCTGCCCGGCGGACTCCTGATCTCAGTGTGCCAAATGCTACTCCAGCCCGGCTTCCCTTCCATTCACCAGCTCCCCAGGCCTTGACCTGGGAGTGCTCTTTGTTCTTTTCTCGCCCTGCTTGCCCGAAAATGGAACCCGGCTGCCCAAACTGAGAAGTGAAATCATGATTTTATCCTTTCTCCTCCTCCCTTTCCTTTATCCACTCAGTCCCCATTCATCATTAAAAGTTTTTCAGTGGTTTTGTTCTTTTCCACCAGGAAACAACATGATGCAGGCTCCATTGACAATGCATTTAAATTAGTATCGACCTATTTAAATGGAGCCACCATGGCTTATTCTTGTGGACCCACCCCGCCTCCAGCTCTCTTAATGAGACTTGCCTGCCTGTGATCCTGCTCTCAGTGCTCTCTCCAGTGGGTCTGAGGCTGTGTCCCCTTCTGCCCTGAGGTCCAGAGGCTCTGGGCGGAGTTCTTTTCATCTGCCCTCCTCCTCAGCTCCTTTACATGCCTCCCTGTGCATCCCCCCAGCCTACTGAAACACAGGCACGGGAGGCTTAGAGAAGAAGGCCTGGGTAAATAGGGGTTTACATAAAGCGAAGCAGTTGCGACAGGAGCTAATCCAAACCATCACAGGGGTGCACTTGTGTGGCGGCCAGATCAGAGCCAAGGCAAACTCCTGGGCTCCCTGGAATTCTGTCTGCAGAATGCGCTTACAAGGCTGGAAGACAGCGGCAGCCTGTTTTAGATCACAAGCTGGTATGCCCTTGTTGCCCATGGCAACCCAGCTGTGCCGGAGCGCTAGCATTTGTAAATGTGTGTGGGCTTAAAATTGTATTATTGATTCTGTCTGAAAGACGATAGTCTGATTTGTATATAGCTCTGAATAAATTACTCATTATCCTTTACAGCCGTCAGAGTATGAGCTTCCCTCTCATTTTTTCTTTCTTTTTTTTTAGAAAGAGACAGCAAATTGTGTCAGCAGATGTGAAATGAAATGTTTCCCATAACAGCCATAGTAGAGAAATCAACATCCAGGGCATTCACCCGGAAAGCAGTCCAGCATTACCAAACAAATAACAGGTGGATTTGGGAGGAAGGAACCTGCGTGGGGTGATCTATTCCAAAGGGGCTAGGAGGTGTCCCTTAAGGTGCAGTGAGGAAGAGTCAGGAATAGGGGGATGTGGAGGTTCATCCTGGATACAGCTGGTTCAAGGCAAACCCAAGCTTTCTCATTTCTTTCCATGTGTAGTAAAGGCTAAGTATAGCCCCAGTCCTCACCCTCTTGTGTGTATGTTCTTTGCCCTATGACTCTGTGGGTCCTCCTAAAAAAGGCATCATACTGTTGCCCTTGACCTTGGGCTTGGCCTTGCACTTGCCTTGAATACTTGGAAAAAGTGACAGTGCCACTCCTGGGCCTAGAATTTAAAAGGACAAGAGCTACCCTCTCGTGCCTTCACCATCGTTATGAGAAGGGTGTTCCTCAAGTAGCTGTTGTTCTTTCAGCCAGGACCTAAATGAATACATGTGGGGCTGAGTCATTCCCATCAAATCCAGCCAGACTGAGAATTTGCAGAATTACCCCAGCCACTCCAGCCAAGCTGCAGACTCAAGTAAAAGAAATGCTCACTGCTGTACACACCCAAGATTTTACAGGTGGTTTTTAAGCAGCATTGGCTGACTGGAATCATCCTCCATCTTTCCAGTGTCATGGGAGGCAGTGCCATAGTTTGAAGGTGGCATATGTCTCTTATGTCTCTCAATGGTCCCTGTGGCTTGTCTGTAGGGTGGAGGTAATGGGAAGCACCATGGAATATTCGGAGGTGGGAACTGGTTAGGAGACCTTAGGTCACTGCGGGGAGTGAGGAAGTTCACATGTAAACCTTTGAGCCCTTCAGAGGACTTTTATAAAAGGAATATGTTGAGAACTAATTGGTACCCCAGGGAGGAACACCAGTGAGTATGAGGAAAATAAAGACAAGAGATAAAAGCTGGGGTCAGGTGGAGTGACCTCTTTACCTGGAGGAGCAGAGGAAGGAACAATAGTGGGGGCCTTTATTTATATCCTTGCAAAGTTAGTATCATGAGAGGCAGTGTTGCCCAGTGACCAATGACTGAAATTGTCCAGGCAGGATGTTTCTCTCAAGACTGAGGTAACTAGACTGCTTGAGGTTCTCTGGCTCTGTCCTGCCCTCCCACATATGACCACTTTCCAGCTCCAGCCACTCCCCACAAGAATAAGCCTGGCCCCAGTCCTTTCTCTGCTCTTGGTTCAAGATACAATCACTTGCTTGCCCTGCACACACTCCTGCCCTTGTTCTATACACCATGAGATGATGTGGCCATGAGTGGGCCTTGCTGTCTTGCTGAGACTGTGCTATGTTCCAAAACTGTGAGTTAAAGAAACTTGTCTGTGCACTACAGTTTCAATTTTCATTGGACATTCGCTGGCATTGCCATGGGGAGCATTCTGGAGTCCAAGGCATCTATGAGACACTCCAAATACATTGCCAGATTCTACTGCACTACTTTCATGTTTGTGGAAGCCTCATCCACCTGGGTAGGAATATGTTTCGGTGTGGGAGGACAAATGGCTTTACACTACTTGGAAAGCACTGTGACCACCCATCCCAGAATAAACACCTTCATCAGAATGCCACCCTGTATTACCTTTATACTCTTTCCAACTGCCATGTTTTCATTCTCCAGCTAAGATATGACCTATGTGAGTAATTCCATCAAATTCCAGCAAACATTGAGTACCTACTATGGGCTGGGTCCTCAGAATAGCATATGAGACACTGGGTTGAACAAAAGAAAAATGGTTGGCATAGGTATTTAGTGAAGGTGGGAGTTGAGAATGACTCCCAGGCACCTGTCTTAGACAACTAGGCAGACAAAGGTGCTACTATTAAGATGGAAACAGCCAATGAGTTGCTGGTTTAGGAGACTATAAAAAGCTATTTTGCCAGGGATGTAGCTCAGTGGCACAGCACCTGCCTGGCAAGTGTAAGGTCGTAAGTTCAATTCCTGATACCAAAAAAATAAAAAAATCTCTGTCTTGTACATGTCACAATTGAGATGTTTCTGGAACATGAAGGGAGAGGTGTCAAGTGCAAAGTTAGGTGTCCAAATACAGAGCGAGAGGAGAGGTTGGAGTTGAAGGTAACAATCTGGAAGTTTGCCAGGATGAAAACAGTATTTAAAACAAGAAAACAGATGAGATTTCCTAAGCAGAAAGTACACAGAGAAACAAAGAGGCCTGCGCTGAGTCCCACGAAGTCCCCAAATCTGGAGGACAGGCAGAGAAGGTAGGATAGCAATAGGAACCACACAAGAGAGAGGGAGGAGGCCTACAGCATTGCAGGGAAGATGCTGGTGCTTGCCTACACCTTTCTATCCATCAGCCATTCCCCTCATCGCTCTCTGGCTGACAGAACTCTGCCTTCATGTAGGGGTTGGGGCTCATGCCCTTCCTAAGAAGAAATGATTCTCCCTAGCCTGTGGGGAAGAGTCAAGGGATCACAGTCAACCATGGTAACCCACTCTCCTCACTGGTTTGGGATTAGCCTTGAGCATGTGACAAAACTGTGGACAATGAGATGTGAGTAGAATTCTCCTAGGTGGCTTTCAGGAGAGATCTATATTTAAGACAAAAAAGGAAAACTGAGCTCCTTTCCTGACTCAGATTTGGCCTCTAGGTGGAGATGATGATGCTGTCTTGCAACCAGGATGAACGTGGGGGTCAAAGGCCCCAAAAGTCTAGGTGTGGTGATGCACAGCTGTAATCCGAGCATTCTGGGAGGCTGAGACAAGTGGATCACAACTTCAAGCCCAGGCTGGGCCACTCAGCAAGAACCTGTCTCAAAATAAACAATAAAAAGAGGGCTGAGGGCAGAGCTCACTGTGCAGGCCTTGGGTTCAATTCCCCACGTTGGGGATGATGGGGTGGGGCAGCCCAAAAAATGAGGGAAGAAAGAATATTCGACTTGGATTACTTTGAATTAACCAGCTATAGAGAACCCTCTACCACCAGCTTTAATTTGCAATATGATAATTAATTTTCTCAGTACTTAGGCATTGTGGGCCTTCTATTACTTATAGCCAAGAGCATGTTAAGTGGTACTAGTGATTTCACAAGACTAGAAATTAACACTCACAACTTATGGTTCCTTTCACCTTATAATAGTTTGGATAAATAATAGTTACCCAATATTTTAAGCATATTGTTTTTTAATCTCAACACTTATTATATTTCCAGTTTGTATCTTTTAATCATCAAAAACCAAATTCTTCTTCCAAGAGAGTATCTTAGCTTCATCATCTCAGAAGAAATGGATTCCTTCTAAATAGAGCATCTCATAAGCACTTGGCAAATAAGGAGAGGCCAAAAGACTAAGCTAGAAATATTCTAGAACTTATTTTCCTGTGGACATGGAAAACATAAGATTCGTGATAGAGCAATGTGAGAAGAAAAAATAGGTACCTAGTGGTCAGGACAAGAAGATTAGAAACTTACATAAAATGCCCGGAGGTCAAATGTGTGAGATGACATTTATAACTTTAATTAATTAGCAAGATTCTAAGCTGTAGGTTATGCATCTTCAAATGGTTTGGGAGGGCCTTATGGTTTTTTGGGTAGTGTTTTCTTTATTCAGTTAATGCTTCTGAAAGCTTTAATTTTACATTAATCAAGAGCTCTCATGATAGTCTCAGGATTTACTCCAGTTCAAGGTTTTTTTGAAAGTGCAATTAATTTATCAAGGCAGAGGCTCTGATTACAGGAACAGAATTCCTAAGCAACAGGCTGTTAAATACACAGAGCCAGTTTTATTGCTGTACAAGTCTTCTGTGACAGGCGGGGTGGAGGGGGCAAGGTGGGAGGAATGTGGTCAGGCTGCACAATGAATGGGAAAAGCCTCTCTATCTTCTCTTGATGAGCAAAGACTGCTCCACTGACAACATAAACAGTAACCAAACACTACCCATTTGTACAGGAAACAGCTCTGTGCCTGGACTCCAGCTCATATAATTCTGGAAAAATCTACTAGATTAAAAATAAATCAAAGAATAAAGAGAAGTTTTTCTTACCTGTTAACATGAGTTGTTTCTAACCTTCCCAAGGCAGAACGTGTTCTTCTTCCTTTCCAGCTCATGGTAGCAGATAGCAAAACCTCCCGGGGACTCTTTTACTCACTAGAATTGTGTTCACTTGATCCCTTGGAGCAATTTCTAATGATGACAGAAGGGCTGGTGCAGAAAGTTGTGCTGTGCTCTTGCCAGGAGCAGTGAGTGCTGATGAAGTCTACTCGGGACAGAGGCTCACCTTCCACTGTGGGTGGCATGGTTTGTAACTGAAGTACCAGGGAGCTTCCTCTTTCCACCGCCCCTCCCCAGGTGCATTAATCATCTCACAGATGATGGTAACTGATGTTCCTGTGAGTTGAAGACAGGGGAGGCAACATTAGGAGGAAAACAACTCTAGCATTAAAAGTTTCCCAGTTAGGGTGTCATCAATCATAATCACATACTTTGATTATTCGGGTACCAACTGCTGTCCAAGACTGAATCTTTGATTACTAAATCCCTTTCCACCCCTACTTCCCTATTTCAGCTAACAGCTCCATCCTTCCAGTTTCTTAGAGCAAAACCTTAAGAATCATCTTTCTCTCTCAAATAAACACTGAAACCACCCACCAGCCCCATCCACTCTACTTTTATCCATTTGAACCGACTGCTCCTAACTTTCTCCACCAGAATCTCCCAGGCTTGGAAGCCCATGTCTCTCACCTGGACTGGGACATAGCCTCCTGTTTAGTCCCCCTGTTCAATTTCTGTCTCCCTGCAAAATCACATGTAGGAAGCTGTGATCTTTTTAATCCAAAGTTAGATCCTGTCAATTCTCTACTCAAAGCCCACTTCCTCCCAAATACTTCCTCTACCTCACTCTTGCGATGACCTCCCAAAGTGTTGTGATCCTCACTCAGTTACACAGGAGGAAAGAAGCCCAGAGTGGGGGACTCACTTGAGATTTCACAATCAGTAAGAGACCGGGACATTTCTAATTTTGCTATGGGCCAGCTCAGCAATCTATCCCCAGTGTGGGGGATCCTTTGAACTGCATTATGTCTATGGCCTCTCCACCATTTTTATGTCTTTAAGTACTATACCTGAGGTATTATTCAGTACAGAACTCTGACATCAAGTCTTCCACAAAAAGTTAACCATGATGGATGGCTATGTAGTTGGAGTCTTGTTGGTTGGTTTGTTTTGTCCCTGTTCGGCCCTTAGTCTTCTTTGGCTTATAGCAACCCTCCTCTGTCAATAAGTTTGCTCTGCTCCAGTTGGTGTGCTGACCTCTCTCTGCCTCATTCCTCTCACCAGTCACCACTACCACTATTACTTGGCTAATTTGCTGAAAATCTTTTCAGGCTCCACATTTATGGGAAGATGTACAATTTTACAAAAGTAAGATCGCACCTTTTTTTTTTTTTTTTTTTTTTTTGCAGTACTGGGGATTGAACTCAGGACCCTGCGCTTGCTAGGCAGGCGCTTATTCCACTGAGCTATATCTCCAGCCCCTGATTGCACCATTTTGTAACCTATATTTTTCCCCTTAGCAAGATATCTAGATAGTTTCCATTGCATCTTTATGTACTTTTTTCCATTTTTAACATATGTACAGTTTGTTCTTCCTCTCCTTATGGTCTTATTGGCTAATTCAGTTTTTTTTTATTAGTCCACTTTTATCTCCATTATAAATTTATTATTTGTGCTGCTTTTAAAATATTTTTGTGCTTGCCTTAGTTTTTCTAATATGCACTTTGAATTAATCAGATTCTACTACCAAATGTACTTTGCTACTTCACATTTAAAGTCCTTACAAATATATATACAAAACTCCTCTTTACCTTTGTGCTACTGTTACCATAGTTTATTTTAAAATATGCTATAAACATGTTTCCATCATTTTTAGAAAATAATAGTTTAGAACACTTTATAACACCTTCATTGATTGTAGTTATGGTATTCTTTATTTCTTTGCATAGATATATCTGAGTTTCTGTCTGATATCAGATTCCTCTTCCTAAAGAATTTTGTTCAGGGTTTCCAAAGCTTTGCCTGCTGGGCAACCTTCAGTGTGATAAGGAATGTAACCTAGCCAGAAGTTGGGCTGGGTTTGAATTTAGCTGTTTTTAGAATTATCTTCAATACACTAAAGGCTTCAAACTTCCTTCACTTTGTGTTGGTCTAAAAAAAAACTCTCTATTTCTCATTTGTCTATAAAGGATATTTTGTGTTATAGAATTCCCACCTGACAAGTTGTTTTTCTTTCCATCTTGTTAAGTGTCACTCCATCAGCTTGCTGCTTGTGCTATTTCTAACAAAGAGCTACTGCGATCTTCGGGCTTCTGTCATAGTGGGTCTTTTCTCTCTGGTTGCCTTCAAAATTTCTCTCTGTCTTTGATTTGCAGCAGTTTGAATATAACATGAAAGCTGTTTGTTGCTTGGTTGACTTTTGCCTTTGTTCTGTTCGGTGCTCTCTGAGTTCCTTAAATCCAGGGCTTGGTGCCTATCATTAGTTGTTTCCTCCAATACCTTTTCTGCCCCACCCTCTTTTCTTCTCTAATTTCCATTTCCCATGGGTTACATCACTTGGTATCACCACATAGTTCTTGGGATGCTTTGATCTGTGGTTTTCTGATAGATTTTCTGATAGGTTTTGCTCCTTTTTTTTTTTTTTTGAGGTACTGGGGATCGAACTCAGGACCCTGCGCTTGCTAGGCAAGTGCTTATTCCACTGAGCTATATCCCCAGCCCCATGGGTTTTGCTCCTCATGCTCCAATCTGGTGAACTTTTACGGAAGTGTCTCTTGAAGTTCACTTCCAGTAAACCCTTGTTAAGTTCACTGATTCTTTTCTTGTCTCTGTAAGATCTACTGTCCAGCCCATCACTGGAGCTCTTCATCTCTGTTGCTACATGTAGTTTTGTTGCTAGCATTTTCATTTGCTTCTTTCTTGTAGTTTCCATCTCGGTACTGAAATCACCTACCTGATAGCATGTGTTGTCCACATTTCAACTGGAGACCTTAACATTTGAATAATTATAGTTATTTAAAGCTATCAGAGAGCTTCAGTATTTGTGCTACATCTGAGTCTGTTTCTATTGATTGCTTTGCCTCTTGGCAATGTGTTGATTTTTAAATTGACTTCTCATGTGCTCCAGAGCGGGATGAATGTCTTCCTGCATGAAGAATGGGCATGCTTTTTCTCCTAGTCAGCATCTTATTGTGAGTGTTAGTGCCAAGAGTCAAACTTCGAGTGTTGGCTCTTTCGTTTCAACAAAGAGAAAACTAAGATACCATTTGTCTTTGTTTACAGTCAAAGCACCACACAAAACCATAGAAAAGTGTCTATAAGCTTCTCCTTCATCCACTGGGGACTATCAGTAAATTCAGGATAAAATATCACATATGCCTTTGATGCTATATTGATTGACGTGGAAACATAGTGAACCCTAAGGAAATGTGGGAATACTATAAACAATGCTATATTTTTAAATGTGAGTCCTTAAATGAACTGAGTGAATTCTTTGGGAGACATAAACTCTTAAATTCACTCAAGAACAAGCGGGCAAGCCACATGTGGGCACACATACAGGTCTGCAGTCCCAAGGATTCAGGAGATTAAGAAAGAGGATCAGTTGAATCCAGAAGTTTGGGGCCAGATGGAGCAACAGCCTGAGACTGTTTCCCAACAAGAGAAAAAAATAACTGGAATAGTTTAGATATTATCTATTAAGAAATTGAATTTTTAACCTAAAATTCTCCCCCCCCAAATTTTGTATTTTTCTCTACAAAAAACTGTAGGTTCTGATAGTTTTATTAGTGAATTGTAGCAAACATTTAAGGAGGAAATAACATCAGCTCATAAATCTCCTCCAGAAATAGACAAGGAAGGATTGCTTTGTTCTTCATTTTATAAGGCAAGCATTACTCTGGTACCAGAAGTGAACAGAAAATACAAAAGGGAAGATTATAAACTAATACCCCTCATGAACATGTAAAATTCATCCAAACATTTAGCAAATTAGTAAATCCTGCAATTTAGAAAAAGGAAAATTAACTACAACCGAGTAGATTTTCCCCAGAATTGAAAGGCTCTTTCCACATTTAAAAAAAGTTAACCATTAAATCCTCATATTAACAAACCAAAGAAAAACCATCGATCATCTCAACATATTCAGAGAAACCATCTGGAAATATTCATGATTTGTGATTAAAGAAAGCAAAACTTTCAGTAAACTAGGAATCAAAGGAATTTTCTATTTCATCTGGCAAAGGCATCTATAAAGCACTCACAGTGAACATCTAATGGTTTGCGTAAATGTCTCCCAAATGCCTGTGTGTTAGAGGATTAGGTACCAACTCTGAGAGGAAGTTAAGTCATTGCTGTGCACCCTGGAAGGGAATATTAGGTCCTGGTCCTTCCTCTCTATGTTGCTTCCCAGCTGCAGTGAGGTGAGAAGCTTTGCTTTACTGTGAGCTCCTCACCACAGTATCCTGCCTTTCCACAGGCCCAAAAGTGATGTGGCCACCCAACTATGAACTGAAGCCTCTGAAACCAGGGCTCCAAACAAACATTTCTTCAAGTTGATTTTTTCAGGTATTTTCTTATAATAACAGTAATATCATACCCAATGTCGAGAGATATTTTCCTCCCAAATGGAGGAACAAGACAAAGATATTCCTTCTCGTCCCTCCTATTCATAATTGTATTTGAAGTTCTAGCTAGCACTAGACAAGCAAAGGAAACTAGGGATGCAGAGATTGGGAAAGGGATAAAAGAAATAAAGATATCCATAGATTACATGATTGCATACATAGAAAATCCCAGAGAACTTATAAAAATACTCCTAGACTAATGAGTAATTTTACCAGAGTCATAGAATAAATGTCAATATATAAAAATCACTGACACAAAAATCACTAAAAGTGAACAACTGGGATTCACAATTTAAAACTCAGTCTTATTTCTGATAGTACTTCAATGATGAAATACTTTAGTATAAAGCTAATAAAATGCATGGAAGTTCTGTTTGTCGAAAGCTATAAATCATTAATTAAAAAAATCAAAGACCAAAATGAACAAAAAGAAATTTAGGATTTGTGGACTGGAAGACTCAAAATTGTATCAATTCTCTTTTTATTTGATCTACAGATTCAATATAATTTCAATTTTAAACTCCAAAAATTCTTCTTCAGGGTATATATCAACAAGCTATTTCTAAAATTTGTGCAGAAAACATACTTATACAGCAAAATCAATTGTGAAGGAAAACACTATCTGATTTTTCAAGACTTCTAAAATTACAATAATCAAGACAATGTGGTATTAAAGAATAGAAACACTGATCAATTGTAGAGATTTCAATTATAAACCTACATAAAGACAGTGAACTGATTTATTGATAAATATGCAAAAAACTTGAATTCCCTGGAGAGAGGGTAGTCATTTAAACAAATGCTGCTGGAACAGCTAGACACCCATGGGAAAAACAATAAAATAAAATAAGATGAACTTCAACCCATGCCTCACACTTTGTACAAAAATTAACTCAGAATGTACCACAGACCTCAACATAAAGCCTAACCTATAAAACTCTGGAAAGTAGAAAAAGAAATATGTATGGCTTTTACTCTACTAAAAATACTATCAAGAAAGTGAAGAGACAAAACACAGATTGGGAGAAAGTAAACTGCAAACCATAACTCTGAAAAGGAACTTTCATTACAATGTTACAATGAAAAAAACATTCAAATTCAACAATAAAAATACAAACCACCTAATGTAAAAAAAAAAACAAACAAGCCAAAGATCTGAAGAAATTATTTTTCAGAGAAGATGCACATGTTATAAATATTCATGAAAATTTCATGAACAACATTCTAATTAGAAAACCACAATGTGACATCATGACCCACCTAAAGGTATATTTTGGTCCATGGTTTCGGTCCGTGGTTGGGTGACTATGCTGCTTTGGACCTGTGGTGGCAGAGTATATCATGGGGAGTGCACCTGATATGGCGGCTGAGAAGCAGAGAGAGAAGAGAGAGGAGGAGGAAGGAGAGACAGGGGTCAGAGTCTCTCTCTCCCTTGGGAGGCCATGCCCCCAATGACGTAACTTCCTGCAACTTGCACCCGCTTCTTAAGGGCTCCTGTACCTCCCAGGAGCACCACAGGCTGAGATCAAGCCTCCGTTCAGTACATGGGACTTTGGGGAAACATTCTAGGTCTGGACTATAGCACATTGAGACATGCAAACCACAGCTCACAAGCAAACCTTCACTTGACACTCACACCGGTTTATTCACAATTATCCAAACTGGGAGACAACCCTGATGACCTTCAAGCAGTGAATGGTACATAAACTGTGGTATGCACATCCAGGCTCAACAATAAAAGGAGCAAGTGAGTATAAACAACACAACAGAATACCCAAATCATTTTGCTAAATCCAAGAAGCTACAGAAAGTTGCGCATGGTATGATTCTTTCTATGTTACACTCCAGAGAAAGGAAAGCCGTAGGAATGAACACCAGACTTAGCACTGCCACTACTGAGAAGCACAGCAGTGAAGGAGAATCAGGAGGAAATTCAGAGCTGACACAGAGCTTTTCTGTGTCACAACTGTGAAGGTGGACGTACTGCTCTGCGCATTTGTCAAAATTATAGCTCTATGTACCAGAAAGAGTAAATCTTGTTGTATATAAATTGTCTTTAAACTCTGGCTTTTTCTGGAAGCCTGCATGACTGAGCCATGCTAGCCGGGTGGCACTTAGCTAAAGAGGGCTGTGATAGACCGCTCTTACACATTCACAACGGAGGGAATCATTCATCTGTCTCACTTTCAGGCGATTTGAATCCTGGCAGTACGTGCACAACGGTCCCGCGCATGCCTGAACCACTCCCATCACCAAGAGCACAAGCAGCCTGCTAGCACAGACATGAGTATGGTACCGGTGACTGGAGCAGCAGTGGGGATGTGTAAGCATGGCAGGCCCCTCCTTTTCAGCATGGTCCTCAGCACTCCCTAAGTTCTTGCTGTTCACCTTCTTCCCACATTTACGGTACCTGTCTGATGCTTTCCTACTGATCACCAGAAATACATATTTTGATCTTTGTCCCAACTTCCTGACACACAACTCCTAAAACATTTGGAGTCTCTGAAGTGATTTGTCCCTTTGCCTGCTGAGGAGGTGACTGTTGGGGAGGGGGAGGCTTGAGGTAGCCCCAGAGTGGGGGCTGTGGTCAGAGGAGCTGTGATGTTTGACTCTGTCAACTTGAGTAAGAAAAGCCAAACTAAATTGGCTCAGCATAGCTCTGGGTATGGAAGACCCGCCCTAGGGAGTGTTGTCACCAGCATGCTACAAAAGGGAAATGAAGGAAGGCTTGCTGCTGTTTCTGGGGAGCAGCTCCTGTCTCTGCCTTCACCTTGCAGGCATTTCCCAGCTTCCTTCACCTTTCCAGTGCAGACCCTTCGGCCCCCCATCAGAGACTCCTCAACCTGCCAGCGAAGATCCTTTGGCCTCCTGATACAGACTTGCACAGGACAGGACACTAAGCTCCTGGCCTTCCCCTGGGATCTTCAGACCTTCAGTGCGCAGACGGGCCTTTCACACCTGACTCTGTGGGTGGTCACTGTAAGCCTATCGTGTAAGTTCCTGTATATTTGTATGTCTTGCATTAAATCTGTTTCTCTAGTGAGCACTGATTGCTACAGGAACCAACCATGTAATTAGAGGGTTGGGACCTTCAGCCTCAACCCCCGAGCAGGGAGAGGGACTAATGTTTGAGTTAATGACCAATGATCAATGATGTAATCAATCATACCTATGTAATGAAGTCTCTGTGAAACTCTGAAAGGACCAGGTGTGGAGAGTTCCTGGGTTACTGAATATGTGGAGGTTCCTGGAGGGTAGCTGGTGAGAGAGAGCACGGATGATCCATGCCCCTCCCTACACGCCATGTGTGCTTTCCCATCTGGCTTTTCACAGATAGCCTGTGTCATAGTTTTCACAATAAACTGTCTATTGTTTCTGTAAGTTTTTGTGTGTTTTTCTAGCAATGACAGAAGCCAAGAGTATATAGAAATTTCCCATTTGTAGCCAAGGTGAGCAGACATTGCAGGTAACCTGGGCACTTGCCAGTGGCACAGAATTGGAGGGCAGTCTGTGGGACCAAGCTCTTAGCTTAGCGAGCCTGTGCTAACACCAGTTAGTGTCACAACTGAAATGAATTGTAGCACACCTGATGTTGAAGAACTGCTCAGAGTAGAGGAGAATTGACATATCTGGCCAGAGAAGTGTTCTGTACTGAGTGCGAGTAGTAAGTAGAAGAGAAGGAAAAAGAGCTCGCCTCTCTGAACATTCTCTGTGGCCTTTAATTTCTATTCCTTTTGCAAATAGCTTAACTACAGTGCCTGTAACATCAGTAGAGATCTGGGCCGGGTGTGTAAGTGCACTCCTGTAATCTCAGCATTCGGGGAGGCTGAGACAGGAGGATCACAAGTTTGAGCCCAACCTGGGCAACTTAGTGACTTAGTGAGGCCCTGTCTCAAAACAAAAATTCACAAAAAGTCCAGGAAAGCAGCTCACTGTGAAGGCCCCAGTGCTACAAAGAAAAAAAAAAATAGACCTGAGTTTTTCCTTTCTCTGAATATATTTCTTTCAGGCCAGGTTAGTCAAACTTCAGAAATCATCCCGCAGCACTGTACATAGCCCTGTGATGCTTTTCTTCAGGTTTTCTGGACATGTCTGTATTAGTTAGAACTCCGCCAACTGTGAGTGGCAGAGTCCAGCTCAATCCAGCCTCAGTCAAATGCAGAAAGAAATACCCCGTGTCCCAGGGGAGCAGGCACAAGGACAGACACTGCAGTCTTTCAGGGTTCTCTTCCTCGAGTGCTTCCTTTCATGCCTCTGTTGTTTGCCGATGGATGTTCTCAAAGGGCTGGAAGACAGATGACAGGTACTTTCAGTGCATCTTCTCACAGCCTTATCAGAGGAAAGAGTGGTTACCTGAATTCCACTGAAGAGTGTCCTGCTGCTGAGCTAGAGGTCCCAAAGACGAGATGTACCACCTTGGAATGACGCAGCCCACGTAGGGCACGATAAGCCTTCAGGTGACATCAGAACCTGTGGCTTAGTTTGGGGATGAGAAGGTGCACTCCATGGAGGGCTCTGGGCTGTAAAATCCTAAATTTCATGACACTTGCTTACTTGTCTGGATTATCAGTCTGGCTCCTCAATGTTTAAGAATACCGTGTCCTCCAGGTCTGTGTCTAGCATAGTGGGACATCTGCAGGTATGATTTTTAAAAAATATTTTTAAATGAAGGTATAAAGGATAAAGTTTAGGTTGGCATAGTCATATGTGCCTTAGGCATGTGCTCTGTCACTAAGTTACATCCTCGCCTAGATGATATTTATTTATTTAGTGGTACTGAGGATTGAACACACAGTCTTCAACCTGAGCTACATCCCCAGCCTCTTTAATTTTTGATTTTTTATTTTGAGGCAGAGTTTCACCCAGTTGCTAAGTTGATCGTGTTGGTCTCAAACTTAATGATCCTCCTGCCTTACCTCCTAGAGTGCTGGGATTACATGTGTACACAGCCATGCCTGGCTAAGGTGGCTTTTAAAAATGGTTTTAATTTTACTTCAAATATTTTTCTAAAATTACGTCCAGAAATTAGTTTTGGTTTTGTGTCATACACTCAGTCTCCTTTAGACAAGCCTGGCTAGCAGTTTGGGTTATCTTTTGCTTGGCCTCCAAATTCCCTTGAACACCCTTACCCGATCTGCTGTGGGCCACAGGGTAACTAACATGTTCACTGCCCCTCTCTCCACGTCTTACTGCTCAGTGGTCCCTGGGAGCCATTGGCAGGAGACCAGGTTAAATCAAAAGGAAGGTAAAAGGTGATGCTGATGTGTTTCTTCTCTCTGTGTCACGTCTCCAGGCCTAGCTCTGTCCCACTCAGGAGGCAGAGGCTCCTCTGTAGCTGTGGCTGTCTCTGGGTTCCAGTCCCATTGTCCATCCAAGCCTGGAGCAAGTGACAGCTTCCTCAGTCCTAGTCTCTGGGCACCTCACCCTTGTTCACGTCCTCAGCAGATGACCTCGTCACTAAAGCATCTGCTTGCCTCTGGGCCCTCCACTAAACTACCAACTGAAGCTCAGTGGATGTGACCTGCCCTGCAGATCACTCCCCTAGGCCGGTGACTTTGCCTCTTTGCTGTGCATTGGAGCCACCTGGGGTACTTTCGTATCCATCACTGCCAGGCTCCATCCCTAGAATGTCTGATGTAACCGACCCACTGAATGCCAAAATCTCTCTCCCATCACACAACCAGTATGAGAAGCATTGCTTCTGGCTTGTACATCTCCTGGACAGAGAGGAGGTTGGAGCACAGGATGAAAACTCAACTGCATATGTTCTGCTACATTTTATTTTACAAATTATTGAAGTCTTTGGTTTAAAGTGACATTGTTTCTTGCTCTTCTGTTTATGTAAGCATTTTTGAAATGTTTACCTAAGTTCCATCGAGAGATTAAAAATAAAGAATGCGTGTTTCTGCAAAAAAAAATCCCTACATGTACCTTTGCTTCTGGGTGGGATGTGTGTGTTGGGGCTATGGTTTGCAGAAGTGTAAAAAGAAAATTAAAGAGCCATGGAAAGATAACATAAGAAAAATCTTCAGAATTACAATCTGTATTGAAAACTACCCTCTTGAAATATAGTGATAGAAGTATTGGTACTATCGAAGGACTTCATTTCAGATGCAGATCTGGTCTTGCCAATCTGCTCCAAGAAGAAACCCCACCAGTGCAACCACTCACATCTTCTGGCTTATTAACATAAGCAGTGGTCACTGGCCTTAACGAGAACATTTGAAGTTCTCAGGGTTCAAAACACCTTTACCATGTAGCAGGCTTTGAGATCTAAAAGAACCTATTTTCTAAACAGGCATTTGTGAGTAGCGATTGGACAATGTTTTCCAGAGAGAAGAGTGGTTCTACCAAGCCTTCATCTCATTTTGAGCATTCCACAGAGATCTCATCCAAACAAATACTGTGCCTGAACGAGTTAGCTAGTGTTCCATTAACCTCAGTGGCATGAGAAGAAAAACATTTAGTTTTTACAGTTTGTGGGTCAGTGGGGCAAACCACTGAGGTGGGTTTCTTTCACTTGTCTCACCTGCTGCAACCAACAAGCAGCCCAAGTTTCTCTGCTAACATCATAATGGACAAAGAAATTCATGTGACCAAGGTCATAATCAAGAGCTTTGTAGGAAAGACTAAAGCATGCACAGCCAAGGGTGTAGAGATGGACAGAAATGATTCTGAGACAATAATTCAATTTGCCAGTGTCCAAAATACAAGTCTATTAAATAGTGTATCCCAATGCCATGTTTACATGGAATTTCTGGCTCTCAAGTCGCCAGTTACCAGCAAGTTCTAGAAATTCATACGTAGGATGGCTTTCTGCTCTGGGCAGGTGCCAATACTCACACATAGGCTGTCTGCTCCAGCAGAAGAGAGGTGATGCTGGCTTTTCCTGGTTGTCCTCCCCTAGAATAACAAACTGTCTTTGAGGAACTAATCAACAGTTTGAGAGGAGGGGCGGGTTGTAAAGGCGAAGCCCAGAGGATTTTTAGGGTGGCAAAACCATCCTGTTTGATGCTGTGATGGTGGATATACAGTATGGTACTATGCTTTTTGGCAAAACTCAGAAAGCTTTGTAGCACAAATATCAATGTTTGAGGATTTTAAAAAAATCACTCAGAAGGTCAGAGCTTCCAAGATGGCATCGCCGCCCTTAGAAGAGGAAGGAAACCTGAGCACGTGCTCTTTTGCTGTCACCACCAGGTGATGCCTTCTACCATGTTATGACACAGTAATAATTTACCAGGTGCCACGTGCTAAATATCGGATTTCCCAGCTTCCAGAACTATGAGAAATAAATTGCCTGGTCTCAAGTATGTTGCTATAGCAGCGAAGAGTAGACTAAGGCATACTGGAGCATGTCTGAAGCTGCTAAGTCTCAGGAGACCTGGATTAGGAACAAAGCTTTATTCTCCTTGAATCCTGGTGCTGTGGTGGAGCAGTAGGTTTGAGGTTATGGGAAAAGAAAATCTCTGCCAGGTCCCATGCAGTAATCTCAGACTTGAAGACCCTGATAGGTGCCAAATGGGCAGATATAGATCTCTCTAGTATAGGTATACATTTGCAACTTGGGGCTCCTAGAGGATGTGTCCAGGATTGATGACCCCAGAAAACCTACTAGGGAGTTAACCAGTGGGACAAAGTTTTTCCAAACTGTGCAACCAAAAATATCATCTCTCGTAGACTGGACTTGTACCTTCACATCAGCAGGTAAATGAATTCCTCCTCTTAGCTCAGCTTCTTTGGGGCTTTTCCACTAAACAAGGGCCAGCCACCCTCCCCTTGAACCTTATGTTCTCTGGTTGAAGAGACTTCAGTGGGCTGATCCAACCTGAGGCCACAGATAATCCATGCCACCGATTTTCAGGCACTTCCTATGTTGAGGGAGAAGAGAAAACCCACAACCAGAAATGGTGGCCCCAATTAAGGTCAAGTCAATGGAAAAGACAAAGAATATGTTAAAAAATATAAAACATCACAATCACTGAAGACTAAATTACTTTACTAACAGACGAATCACCATAATAAGTGTAATATAATGCCAAGGCAAAATTTTTAGAAACAAACTTATTAAAAAAGACTAGAAGTTAAGGGGTGTAACATTATGCCAAGCAAAATCCAAAGAGGGGTGAAACCTGGCATGAACGACAACCATAGTATCAATTAAAAAAAAATGCAAGAGCTGAGAACATATCTTGGTGTTTGTTAGAGAGGGTGCCTAGCATGCATGAGGCTATGGGTTCAAGCTACAGAACAGGAGGGAAAAAAAAAAGGCAATTCAAAGCCAAAAGCATTAACTATATCAGAGAAGAAATATGTGTTAGTCAGCTTTCAATATCTGGGACATGTTACCCAACACCCACAGCCTAAAGAAGGAGGTGTTTCATTTGGCTCACAGTTCCTCTGGATTTAGTCCATGGTCAGTTGACTCCAAAGCATGGTGGGGTAGACGCTTAATTCATGGTGGTGGGGAAGCAAGGCAAGAAAACACTGCCACAGAGAAAGAGGCAAAGGAAAGATATGGTACACAATGTCATACCTCCATGACCCAACCAGACGTGATTTGTAAATGTCTTTTATTAATCTCTTCAGTGGCTCCCAAGCCAATTGGTCTGACACAATTAATCACCACACATATAAACACGGAATAAGGAAAAAGTTTATCCATGCAGAAGCTCTGTAGAGGACATAAGTAAATCTTAATAGAATTATAATATAGCAGCCAATATCCAAGAAATTCAAGGAGAAACTAACAAAAACATTGATGGTAAAGTAGTCTTAATAGTATTTCAAAATATGACAGTTCAAGTATACAATTAAGGCAAAGATATAAAAGATTTGAAAACACAATAAATTAAATTTTTTCTCCTATATTCATGTGACACACAAATAAATCATACATTTTATTAACAGCACTAGAGAATACAGATAAACTTCTCAACTGGATCTTATTTTACTTTGTTCAAAAATAAATCAACAAGAAAAATATATTTTAAATATTCTAATTATTGACAAATTAAGAAATCTCTTCCATATAACTCCTGGTTCAAAAGAGAAATCAAAATAGAAACAGCAAGTACCCAAAATGGAAAAGAAAAAACTATTATACCCAATGTATCAGGAAAAGGTAATGCAATATTCAGGTGAATATTCATAGTCAAATATTTTATTGTTTAAAAATAAAGCAAAATGAAACCTATAAACGCACAACTATCACAACACATTTGAAACAATCCACTCTTATTTTTCCTTGATTGTTGACAAAATGAATAGATAGGCCTTGTGTTTCCAACAATCTTCAGGTTTTCTTCATCCAAACTATTTTCATTTCTTCCCTTTGTCAGTGTCACAGTGAGAATGGATAAAGTGGTCAAGTATTTGTCTGTCTGAAAATTATAAGGAAAATGGAAGAGAATTTCCATGTAAGTATTAAAATGCTAAATAGAAAATTTCTAGGAAGGAGGCAAATATCTGATAGTAGTTCTATATTCATAACTTTGATAAGAATTCCAAAGAATGAAAGGACTTTATGCCTAATACCTAAAAAGGCATAGTTGCATAGTTATTAAAAGGAGTAAACTCAGTATTCAATGGATCTGCAGCCTTATGGGAAAGAACGTGGACTTTAGAGTGAAACACATCTAAGTTTCAGCTCCGCCCTCGCAAATATGCATGGGCCAATTAACTTCTCCCCTCTTTCGTTTCCTTGTCTATGAGTAGACGTCATGGTATGTACCTTGCACCGCTGTCAGAGTGGATTAAGGACACTGTATATGAAGCACCTACACAGTGCCTACCCTAACAAAGACATATAATAAATAAGAGCCTCAGGGAGCGGGGAAATAGCTCAGTGGCATAAGCGCCTGCTGGGCAAACTCAAGGTCCAGAGTTTGATTCCTGATATGCTCCCAAAATAAATATATAAATAGGAGCCTCGTCCTTCATTACTAGGTGCTCAATAATAAATAGGGATGACGAACAGTGGAGACTTGTTCCAACGTTTTCACAGGCGTTGGGGCTGTTTACCGTCCCTCAGCATTATGAGGATGGAAATTTTTCAGGCTTTGCTACCCGTAAGCACTACCTCGTTGACCCTGGGAAAGCGCTTCGGCTCCCTCCCCTCCATTTCCCCTCTGTGAAATGATGGTCTCTGCCGCAGTTCTGAACACTGATGAATCCCTAATTTTAATAAATTTTAATAACATGTTCTGGAAAAAGTACAGTTGTGCTCCAAAGCCTTGTTAATTCCTATCTGTGCATCCAAAACCGAAAAGAACCTTCTTAGGCTTCTGATCTGACCAAAGATCACTTTGATTACAACTCATGATAGTACAGGTATGCACCTGTCTCCCATCTCAGAAAACGAGGCAAAGGGCCAGATATGGTACAAAAGGTTTACTGATAAAATAGGTTTACTTTTTCATCCATTGCTTATATCTACTAAGCATTATAGGTATTCAATCAACGAAGCTGAATAAATAATTAAAAGTATTCTTTATGCTGAATCACAGACTAGAGAGAAATCGCTCCTGGACAGCCATATTCCTGGGAATTTTGATTGGAGAAAGAAAGGGAAAGAGAGCCACAACTGAGGAAGTTCATAGAAAACTAGATTTAAGATAGTGTGTGATGGATTTCTGCCCATACAAAATTCTGCTAAGCCATCATGGCGGCCATCCAGCACGGAGTGGGGGCCCGGAAAGACAATGGGTCCCACCCGCGCTGGCTTCCGCCTTCTTCCTCCTCATCTCACCACTACTTCCTGTCTTCTTTTGCGCATGGGCGTCCACCCTTTCCCAGTCACTGCCTGTAACGTCAGCTAAACTGCCCCCAGTACACTCCACCCCCAACCTAGCCCAATATACGCTTTTTTCCTGGTTTTCTTCTTCAGAGGGTCTTTGCTTCTCTTAGCTCCCTTCCCGTGTGGAGCAATAAAGGCTTTCTTTATCTTTGCTCTGACTCTTGCACCAAACCCAACAGTGTAACCCAGTCTTTACCAATGGAGAACTAATGCTAAGAATAAACTTTTGCTGTGGTCTAAATCAGATTTAGGGGCAAAATAATTTAAAATTGATTGGCCACTGAAGACACCTAGTTTAATATCCTCAAGTTATAAGTAAATTAAATATATGGCTGACCAGCCCTTATCTGAAATGCTTGGGACAAAAAGTGTTTCAAATTTCAGATTTCTTTGGATTTTAGAATATTTTCATAAACACAGTGAAATATTCTGCAGATGGGATCCAAGTTTAAACATGAAATTCACTTATGTTTCATATGCACCTTATATACACAGCCTGAAAGTAATTCTATGACATACTTTTAGCCTGGATGCCCTTTTTAAAAACTGCAACCCATCACATGGAGTCAGGGGTGGAGTTTTTGGCCTGGCACATGATGTGCTTCCAAACGTTCGGATTTCTGACTTTTGAATTAGGAGTGTTCAACTTGCACCGAATACTGGTGACACACAGTGAATGGACGCAGATTTACGTCAGCGGCTGCCTCCTCCTTCCTTCCTTCCTTAGCTTTATTTATCGTCTGCCTTCTTGAAGTTTTCTCTATCCCTCCTCAGCCCGCCATCTCTCCACCCTGACTTAGACTATTACCTAAGGGGAAGGTTTTCCCTCCCCTTCCTGCTCCTGCTCCTGCTCCTGCTCCTGCTCCTGCTCCTGCTCCTGCTCCTGCTCCTGCTCCTGCTCCTCAGCCTCTTTCTCCTCTTTCTCTTCCTCCTCCTTTTCTTTTTCTTCTTTTCTTCCTTTCCCTCTCTCCAGCTCGCCTTTCCTCTTTCTCCTCTCCCCTCTTCCCTCCAGGCCCCTCTCTCTCTCTCTCTTTCCGTCTCTCTCTCAAAGTGCTTCTGTCCTAGGGTCCTATTCTGTCAGGACCTACTACCTGCAAAGGAACCACCCAATAAAATGATTTAACCTAGGTTGATAATTCAGCCTTAGACATCTGCCAGATATTTTACATTCTACCTACTGGTTTAACCCCCACCATGAACGTACTGCTGAGCTATCCACTAGCAGAAAAGCATTTATGTCATCATGGACAGTAGAAAATGACGTGAGGTTTGAGACAAACAGACTCAAAGGGAACCTCCTACTCACTTGTCTACCTCTGTCATAGCTGGTTTGATGAGTGAGCCACTCTAAAGCAGAGCTGGGAAAGAAAAGCTAAACACCAGAGGAAGCAGCTTCTCTCTCCATTAGCCCAAGCAGCACAAAATAGTGGCCATGAGCCTCCGGTTATCAACCTCTAGTGCTGCCCTAAGGGAACCAGGAAATAGAATATGCAGGAGGAAACAAACGCCTAGCCCATCTTAATGTTACCTTGATAGCTAGTAGGTCACATGTCACCTGTCTGGGGAGGGAAACCTGACTGAATGGACAGATAGTGCTAGCTAGAAAGGTGACTTACTGGAGGACATAGATGCCAAGTGGAGCAGAGGTTTCACAAGTAAGGGCACTGCCAAGGCTCAGATTGCACATGACACACAAACAAGAGACCAAGATGCCTGGCAGCTACTGTGGTTCCACAAAGCCAGAAGCAGTGGCTGCATCTATATACGGCCAGTCTCCGGGCAGATAGGGGCATCTGCTTAGGAAAGACAGACAGTCTTGCTATACTCTCCAACAGATGCGGCTCTTAGAGGTAAAATGAGCTCTTTGTAAAGTGCAAAGGACGATTTTGTAAATGTTCACCAAAGCTGGAGAAAGAAGAAGAAGGCAGCTTGGGTTTGCTGCCAACTTTCCACTCCGCCTTCAGGGAGGATGGTACCAACAGACCTCCTCAAGCCTGCTGGTCTCCTTCTGAAGTGTTAAACTGGCCCAGAGGCATCTGCTGGGAGGAATGCAGCTCTCAGGAGAACATGCATACGGTAACTTCTGCTTCAATAGGAGGCAAAACATCTGCTTCTTACACTTTGCTGAAACCCAATATTCAAGATACCTCCTTTTCCTCCAACACACACACACACACACACACACACGCACGCACACCTGAACTACAAAAAGTTTTCAGTCTTGTTTGGAGCAGGATATCCCAGGGGGCAAAGGCTTTCCATGAAACTTTCAAAGGAGCCAGCATTGTGACTGGCTGGAGAGGGGTAAAGGACAGTGGCTGGGCTCCAAGAGAGTTAGGTAGGAGAGCTGAAAGGCTGCTGAGTGTCTAGGGCAAGTCCTGAGCTTAAGCTTGACCACACAATACCAAACAGCCCATGAGCTGCCAGTGCCCTTCAGCACAAAGTGGAGCAGAGGAGATGATCTGTCAGGTGTCAGAAAAACATTAGAACCTCTACTTATATTTGCTTTTGAATTCCTCTCTTAAGACAGCATGTTTCCTAAAGGACGTAATAAGCTGCTGTGCTGGCATATAAGCACACTTCGTGTGATTCATATGTGTGCACAGGGCGGGGTATGAGCTCAAACACGAGGAGTGACAACGCATGTGATTCCCTGCAGGGTGCGCTGGGATGTAGGTATGGGAAGAGTTTTGTTTTTCCTCCTCAAACTCCTTCCTTAAATGAACACTAACTGCTCTCAGTTAGACTGACCAGTTGCCCCTGAGTCGCTCCCAAATCTATCCCCGTCACTTAGCTCCAAAATGAGATATAAGCCTTTGTTATGCAAAGTAACACCATCCTGAGAATAGCACCTGCTGTCTTTGCCAGTGTGAAATATGAAGGCTGTCATGGACCTTAAACAGCCTGTCACAAAAAAGTGCCACTAAATCGGAACAAGTAAACAAAACCAAACCATGGGCTAGTGTGATCACTTACTGGAGAAATAAATTAGATATGGGGAAAAAGCAATTGATCTAAAGCGGTTCAACCACTGGCAAGATAAAATCAGAAACAGGTGAAAAGCTCTATGTTTTCTTTTTATTAAGTGTGTATATCATCACTGGAGCCTCTTGAACAACAATTTTTTCCCCAACGGATTGAGGATTTCACTTCATAATAAGGTAATTTTGAAGTATTATGTTTCTTTCTGGTGAACATTCAGCTCTAATGCCTCAAGATGAAGACAATTGCTATTTGGCATAAAGGAATGTATTACAGTCTGTAAACGCATGCAATGCTAACTTACACCTTTGTCTTACCTTTGTAGGAAACACTCTGAAGGTACTCATTGACTTGTGAGGGGGTAAATGAGTTCAGAATGGTTAAAAAGTCCAGGTAGGCTTTCCCGTAGTCACTTTGGTATATGGTCTGCTTCTTCGTGCGTTCTTGATTCCTCATGTAGCTGTGAAGCACAGACGGAACTGCAGAAACACACAGAGGAGGAGAGACACAGAGGCTGTTACTTGAGCAGAGAACTAGGTCCCCTCTCTCTGAACACATCCCTGATGCCCTTGAGCCCAACTTGGACCTTATTCAGTATCCTGCACTATACTGGAAACTAAGTTGTGGTATTAATCTGATTCTTCCAATGACTAGGGGCTGTAGCCAACTGCTAAGACTTTGCTGCTAGAAGCGGAGGGATGGTGACAATGGCCAGAAGGTGGAGTTTGAGCACCATGTTCAGAACACAAGTTGTCCCGGAACTCTTCCTGTGGCGAGCAGTGGCTTAGGATGATGCTGGTGACATTGCCGCCTGCTTACTAAACAGCAGCCTTTAGCAGCTTCTCTTTCTTTCAGGACATCTCCTGTTCAGAATTGTGTTAGACCACTAGAAACCTCTCCCAGTGACCCAGGAGTCTAAGGAGAAACAGTTTGGAAGAATGACGACATTTACAGATGACATTTACTCCATTGTCCATTTAGATCAGTGAGGTAGAAGGTGTAGGCAAATCCAAGTCAGTTATGTTCGATTATGAATATTGTTCACTTAATGTGCATTCTGAGATCTGTGAAACTATCATGAAAAGACAGACATGATGAAGAAACTAATTTCTACAACTGGCTCAGTCTTTATAAACCTTAAGAACTCCTTGGCTGATGCTTCTAGTTCCAGGTGTTCTCTTTAAAGGGTCAGTGGCCAAATGGAAGGATCAGGCCAATGAAGGGATTCCATACTCCCTAAGAAGAATGTTTGTAGGGTCTGAAAGTTCTTTAACTGGGAAAGAGAGGACTCAGAGGCCTCTGACTAGGTTTTCATAAAATCACAGATTTCTACCAGTTAACCTCCTTGAGAAGTAGTAGTCAGTGGCTAGAAGTTTAGCAAGAAATACTTCAGCTGTTAGAACTCATAATTGTTGAACAATTGATGATGAAGGAAGCAGCTGCCTTGGGGTTCAGGGTATCAACCTGAGGTGCAGAAGCTGAGATGGCGTGGGGCACAGGACATTCACATGTGACTTGAGTGCTCCAGACTAGCTGTGCTGCCTCCTAACACAATTCCATTACTACCTGATCCCATCTCTATGCCAGGAGTAAATCACATCTCAGAGTAACACCTAGTTATCTTCTTGGAGATGACTTGCTTGGTCATGGAACTTTAAAAAGTTAGGAATCAAGATCTTAAAAGAAAGAATGCTAAATCTGAAAATGTTTGAGGCCATGTGCCATGAGGATACCCCTCCAGCGAATAACTACCTCTAATGTGATTCCTGCCCAATCTTTTCCTGTCATTGTATGGCAAGGGAATCCCTCTTTTTATTTTATAGAGAGAAAGCATCCCTCACCCCAGCTATGGCCTCTCCCAGGCAGACTCATCACTCAGCAGTCCTCCGAGATGCCCTGTTCCTTCCAGGGCTTGAGGTTCTGAGCCACAGAAGAAAGGTTCCAAACGCTCATCTGAACCAGTGGCCTTCCCATACCTACTATCAAAACTGGAGTCCATGACCCTCTCCATTGATGAAAACTCTTGAAGCAAGGGGATAGTGAAAGTGGGACAGAATATTGCAACTGTTGTTTCCAAAACTTTTGTGCAAGGTGTTTTTCAGGATGCAGGTGCAGACCCTGGGAGCTAGGCAGAACCAAGTCTGAACCTAAAGAAGGAGAACGGGACCCCAAACCTCCATTAGAAGCAAAGGTCAACAATTGCAGCATGGACCAAAATGACTGAGGGATGGTAAATTGCAAGTAGCACAGAATCGCGCCTTCTGTCAGGTGGCTGTGAGCAGTGAGTATTGTTTACTGGTTGTGGACAATGGGTCCTTCAGTTCCACTTGCCCTGTGCCCCTTGATTGATTCCTTTGCTGCATATATGGGCCCTGGGAGACTATGCTGAGCTTGTCCCCTGCCTCCTTGTGTACAATGAAGTTTGCTTATGTACTTGGGGTTGGGCCAAGGTCTCACACTTTCTAGACAAATGCTTTGCCACTGAGCTACCTCCCCAGCCTTTTTTTGTAAAAACCAAAGCCATAGAATTGTCTTCTGTATGTCAGGCAGTGAGCCCCTTGATGGGTGGGTATCAGTACAACCTACAAAATTGTTGAAAAACTAAACGTGTACTTACCTAGGCCCCGAGATGCAACTGGCAGGGTTGAGTAGCATCCATACTTGAAACTAAAATCCTGCAACTCAGGAATCTTAGCTGGAATTTGGTAATTCCGTCGAAATTCAGTGTCTAGGGGTCTGGGAAGGAACTTTTTCCACTCCAGGGACAGCTGAGGACTTTTCTTAACCTTCTGAGCTAGGGTGAGAATGGAAACAAAGACAGGAATTACTCCTCGTAAGCTATTTCTGAATAGCATTTCACCATTTTGCTTCTGACAGTAGCTTCTAATGTATTACACTAAAACTCACTCTTCTTGTATTTAGAGATAGGGTCAGGTACATGAAGTATATGCTGAAAGGATTATAAGTAGCTTCTAACCAATATATTTGTCCATTAGTAATGTCCTTTTGTTCTGCTTGATAGTTACAGAAGGATTTGGTCACTTCCCCTGCACCTGCCTTGTCCCTAGGGAACGGAGTGAGAGGTTTGGGATATGGCTGGACCTGCCATATGAAACAAAAGATGCCAAATGGAATTGAAGATAAACGATGAGCAATTTTTAGCATAAGCATGTATAAGTGCTCATTATCTGCTAGGCAGACTGTTTTTTAATTGGCATAGCCTGGCAGCCCTAGATGGCTTGGTGTGTGTCATCCCCATGACATGGAAAAGAATCATTCAAAGCTTATCTTTTACTGATGAAGGGTTAGGTAATACCACTGTGATTAGAGAATAACAACATGATTATTTCTTTGAACTATCTCTTCTAAAAATATTCGTTAAATATAATATCATCATTAAATATCTGTGAAGCACTAATTAAACACCAACCAGTTCTACGAATGCTGCCAGGTTACACAGAACATCACAAGCCATCTCACTTAGAATATGCTTACCCCTAATTCTCACTGCAAAGCCTTCATTCAGACACCTACAGCAACATCTTATTCAGAAGGACAGAGGTTAAAAACATAGGTGTAATAATCAATGTCCAAACAGTGCAAATTACTATTGACACAAGTCAGTTTTCTTCCAAATTAGTTTTTACAGATCTTTTTCCAAAGCAAATTCTAATGCACATTGTATATCAAAAGATTCATAGAGGCATCTACTGGTATACATAGTATATCAAAGGATACTTAATTGCATCTTCCAGCCCCAGAGAATATTTTAATATTGATTTTTAAAAATGATCTGTATCTGGTAACCTGAACAACTACTCTGAAGATAATATGCAATATAACAACCATTGTTAATTTCCTATCATCTTGTTTTGAAATTGTGCATCTTTTTTAAAATTCTCTTTGAAATGAAAAAAGAAATCTGTATAGACACGCAGAGGAGGTGTGGGTTCCACCACATGCTGCCTGTTTCTTTGGATTATCTAGGAGAAGAAAATATAAATGCTTAGTGGCCTCAGCATGACCTCAGACACTGCCCATAAAGATATTTTGGAAATTCACCTGGTACTGTTCCTGGTAACTTCCCCTCCTAATTTGGTTTTTGTCATTTACCAATAGTTTTATCTGAGCAAAACAATTCTGTTGGAAGTATAGAACACATGTGTCTACCTAGAGCAACAATTAAGTAGCAAAAGTTTTCATTTCTAGGTGTGTTCTGTGTTATTGTCAAGATTATTAATAATTATATTATTGTTCTGCCTTTAAACAACCTCAAACTACTATGATTAGAAAGTTATTTGCAAAACAAAGAGATAAGGATTGTGGTGAGTCTGGCAACCGTCATCACACCAGAAAGTGGTTTTCACATGGAGTTAAGATGTCAGAATCACCTGGGAAGTTTCACCTCATCTCAGACACTGAGGATCCTGAGAAGTAGGGGAAACAGGGGCTTAGATTGTGAACAAACTTGTCATGTTCTTAAGAATCGCTAAGAGCTTGAATAAGGTGCTACAGAAGCCCAGAGTATGTGAGGTTAGGGGAATGAGAGGAAGATACAAACCACAGTTAAGGGCTTTGATGATGGCTCAGCACAGAAGTAAAAACGTGCAGTGTGCCCGTGGAATGTGACTAGCGAACTACAGGCACACAAGACAAGAAGGAAAAGCTGAAGGTGAGACAGGAGACATGAGTTGAGACCAGGCTGGGAAGGATGTTGAATGCCTTTCCACAGGCAGCAGATGCACCCGCATACAACTGGGATCATGGTAGGCAAAGACCCAGAAAAGGCACAAGGAAGACTTAAACATTTCCTGAGTTCCTATGAACACAAAGAGTAAGCGTTATTCTTCATTGACCCTCTGCACTTATCCCCATAATGGACCTCATTAAGTATTTACTATCTTTATGAGTGAACAACAAAAACAAGTAGAAATATAATTGCTATAGATTAGCAATTAATATGTGAACCACATTCTGGTGACTGCCTTGGTGATACATGCTTAAGGTAACTCTTAGTCAACAGTACCGTGTTCATGCATAGTGTGGGCTTGATTTTTCTCAACTGATGTCTTTATAGAATTTCATGTTACTGAGCTCTTTCAGGCATTACTATGAAGGGAAGGCTCCTCAGCCAACACCTGAAACCTCCCTCGGGGCTGAATCATGGCAGGTAAGATAACTACGATCCAGAGCTCAGCTGACCCAAGCCCTGCACCCTGCCCGGGGGCCATTCCTGCTCAGCTCCCCTGCTTTCCTTCCCACTGAAATTCGGATACTATACCAGGAAGTCAGGCTGAAAAATGAAACTGGCCCCTTTAAGATGAGATAGGGTGTGCAGCAAAGCTCAGTGCAAAAGGACCGTTTGAAACCACTAAGACTTTTAGAAGCCACTGAGCACATGGTCTCTAGCAAAGGGGGAACTGATTCGACTGTTTCACCAGCGGTTCTGTTTCATCAAAACCAAATTCTCCAAGCCTCAGTGTAAAAAAAACCCACCTTTTAGTGCTTCTCATTCAGTCACCTTAATTCAATGATGGGGGGGAGCTGAGATGTGGTCCCTCTTCTTCAGAAGCTTCAAGTATTAGAGTAACATACATAAATAAGATCATGACAATATTATTTGATAAATCCTGCAAACGAGGTTAGAAGTGGTGGGGCTAGAAACCACACAGGAGAACCTTCTTTAGGCATCTGGAGAAGCCTAGATCCAGAATGAAGCGGTAGGTCACCATAGACCGAAACAGGAGATGGAGAGATATCTTCTACAGGAGGAAGTCACGTGTGCAGATGGAGCAGACCATAGGGGATGTGGTACGTGTACAGAAAGGGCAGCAATTTCCAGGTAGGAATGGGTAGGCAGTGGAAAAGGCCGGAGCAAGGGTTAGATGATACAGGTAATACAGCTAAGATACTCAGCTTTTATCTGAGGACAACAGGAAATGTGTTAAGGATTTTAAGCTAAAAGTGATGTCAATTTGCACATCCGGAAACTCACTATAGCTATAGTGTGGACAGTGCATCAGAGGGAACAAAACTAGGAGAAAAAGTTGGATTGGAGGTCATCCAAGGAGCGGTACTGGTAGTCTGAGGTAAGGCCTGCAGGGAGGGACACAAACAGATGGAACGGAGAGAGTTAGCAGGGAATCTTGACAGATCCTAGGTATGTACCTGCACATAGGGAAATGATGGTTTGCTTATGCTAAATGCAGAACTTGGATTAAGAACTCAAAGACATCTTTTAGGAATGCTGGCATTTCAAAGGTTTTCTCATTATCCTTAAAGTTTATCTGCAGGTATAGAAGTCTTTTTATCCCATGCCTTCCTAGCTTCCAAGAGTATTTTCCATATATTCTGTCATTCAACAAATATTTCCTAGGCTCTTTCTGTCTACTGTGTCCTGAGTAGATAAAGACCTTAGGGGAACTTAGGGAATGGTGGAGAAAAGCATACAATAAAAACAAAAACAACAAAATTCAAATGCCAGTGACAAACGATTTCAAGGTACGAAATCCTAGATGCAATGGGATGAAGGTGCAGCTGTCCAGACCAAACAGTAAGAAAAGCCCTCCTTGGGAAAGAGACATTGAAACTGAGGCCTACAGAGTGCCACAAAGCCACAGGAAGATATCTGGGGGGGGGGCATTACAGGTAGAAAGGGACACTGGCAAAAGGCGGGAGAGAAGTAGGCATCTTACAGGAGACAAAGGAAGACCCCTGTGGTGGCTGGAGCCCCACAGATGAGGAAGGTGGAATAAGGAGGTCACAAGGACCTAGTTAACAAGGTCTTAGGAACCCACAGAAGGAACTGAATTTGGATTGTATGCAAAGTGCCATAGAAAGCTGGTAAAAGAAAGCAATGAAATAGTGTAATCCAAAGCCAGCATGTAGCACATGCCTACATTCCCAGCACTCTCCCCTGTGTCCTCGACGGGCTAATTTCTCTTCATCCCTCAGGAGTGGGAAGGGAAACCCCTTTCTGAGCTCCACCCCACCCACTCCACTGCACATTAGGCTGGATACTCTATTCTGTGCCCATAGCAACCTGAATTTGTTTCTCTAATGTGCACTTTTTTATACTTGAATGTTTCTGTTTGTCAAATTTCTTGTTTTGTGCCTAGACTGAGTTCCCAGAGGGAAGAAAACATATCCACGCTGCTGGCTGCTGAAATGGCAGTGCCAAGCACAGGACCAGGGGCAGGAGGAAAGCAAACCTGTTTACCTGTGGCTGGGTCCACAAAGTCTCTCATAGTACAGGAAATAAACTGATTTGAGATTGCCTTCTGAATTTCTTCCATGGAGGCAGGCATTTTCCAAGGGAGGCAGCTTCTTGGCGTCATCTTTGAATGCCCTTTGGGTAGTGTCCATTGAAATCCCTATCATTACAAATAAAGTTTTCAAGAGAATCCATACATGTCCACCATACATGCAGTCAGGAGGTTGTGCCTGTGTGCGTGTTCTTCAGAATCCTTTATATCTTGCTACAGCGCTGCAGTTGCCTGTGTGTTAGGGGAGTTTGTGGACAGTAGCCATTGGTTTGCGGAGCTGTAACACCAGTACTGACTGCTTTATTCTGACTTTTAACACTGAAGACAAGAAAATGTGTCTGAAAACTCCAAAGGCTTGTGCTCCAAACCAGACTACTGCTATCCCTGGCTTTTCACATGTTCCAAGAAGAAAAGAGAGAGGCTACTTTCCACTTGGGAGCCCTGGAGAGAAGCCATTCCACACAGGCAAAGGTCTCAGCAACATCCGGAAGGGCAGGCACTGCCTCCACCTCGCTACCAAAGAGACTCAAGGCTTATACAACTTGAACCCTCCGCGCCCCGACCCCCATCTTCCCTCTCAGGGCCACACTTCCTATCGCCCTCAGAAATGGAAACCACCAGCAGAGAGCCCTCCTCACCCCCTCCCAGCCACCGCCCCTTCACTCGCGCCTGCTGAGACAAGGGGCCTCAGGTGCGCCCTAGATCTGTCCCCTCTAGTCTGCTCTGGACCTCACTCCAACAGTGCCACTTCTCTTGAGACTTTAATTTCTCTCTCTCTGCTGCACCACTTCAAGCAGCAAAGCAAGCTTGCCTTTATTTCTTCTGTGTTACAAAGAAAACCCTCACTTCGCCTGCTTCCTTCTCATTACTAAGATGCTTCTTAGTTCTCCTTCACCCTGAAAGCAATACGCATGCTCAATGCCCCAAATTTGCCTTTCAAGTATGTTTTAATATTCAGGTTCTCATTCAGTCCCTCTTTTCCCTTATAATTTATCTGCTAAAGCAACCATCTGTGAACATAGTATGTCTGTTGAAGAAGCCCTTTGATGTGTAGGGGTTCTCTGGCTTTTGTGGATTCCATGTTCACTGGGCTACTTAACATGTACCTGCTTACAGGACTCAGACTTACGGTAGATGCCTTACATAGACTGTAAGTGGTGTTTGGCAAGACTGCAGAAGTACAAAAACAATAACAATGCCATTATTATTGTTTCTCTGTCTCATGGCAGGTTGCTGAGGGTCAGTGCCCAGATTAGTAGGGTCTGCAGTCTGGTGCAACACCCCTTGGCTGAGAGCACAAAGGACAATACACTACACCAGCTCTGCTTGAGCACCTTTAATAGCTTATAGAGGAAGGAAAACCATATGCCTGTGAGTTATATACAAGGAGTGATTAAAACACACACTGTGTGCTAAATAGTGAAAAATTTATTGGCATGAAAGACACATTGTTATTAATCCTCCTCAAAATTCTCCCACATGCTTCCAACACATTTATCTCATAATTCTTGCCAAGTTCTAAAACAGTTCTGGAAGTCTTCTTTTGTGTCTTTTCCAGATGTGATAAAAAGAAAAATACGGTGAAAGCTACAGCTGCATCCCACCCAACAAAAAGGCAGGTTGTAAAAACATTTCATGCATCCTTGTCTGCTTTATTCACCAGATCTGGCATAGTCCCACTTCTGGCTCTGACCCAAAATTAAAAAGTAAAGGTTTTGAATTGAGTAAAGGCAGCCACAACAGCTCACCTGAAGATATTCATGAAAGAAGACTCCAGAACTGCTTCAGAAAGTGGCGAGAGCAATGGGATGTGTTCAAAGCCCTGGAGATATGTTGAGTGTGATGAATGGCAATGTGTCTTTTACTCTAATACATTTACAATATATAAATACAATATTTGTAGATTGCACCATGTATATATACATATACAGTATAATATTTTTGATATTACTTTTTCAGATTGCAGGAAAATATTTAAGAGGCAAATAGATTTTCATGAATGGATGCCATGAGGAAACAGTGGGGCATGTGTGTTTGTGCTGATGATTCTAAAGTCTGCACCTCTAGGCCCTCTCACACATGAGCTCCAGACCTACATGTTCAACTGACGGGTGGACACATCCACTCACCAACATGTCATCACCTGAACTCACGTTCTCTCTGCCCTTCCCTGCCAAACCTGGTCCCCTGCCATGTTCCAGCTTGGTAAACAGCATGGGCATACTCTAGCCATTCAGATTAGAGATGTGAGCACTGTCCTTCCCTCTTCTTCTTCTTTCTCTTTCAATCACCATATATTTTTCATTCTTCTACCTGGTCATCTATTGAATGCACTGAGGTGGCTCCAGCTCAGGTGGCAGTCAAATAAATGAAACCATTTACTACGACCAACCACACACTGCCCTCTTTGATGGCAGGGTATACAGTGTCAAAACATACACACAGAGCAGTCAGTTTCTTCCATTCGGCAGAGAAGAAAAAGGTTTCTTTTAAGCTGAACCTAGTGGAAATATAGGACAGACCCTTTGGTGGACAGGCAAAGGACACGGTAGCGAAAGTTAACAGTGATAAAAGCCATGGAGATTTGACAGTATACAAAATATCAAACACAGATCCTTGCGTACATCTTTCAGAGTAGCACTACTCATAATAGCCAAAAGGTGGAATCAACTCAAATATCCACCAACAGACGACAAATGCGCTGCAGTATAGACATATACTTACTACCTCTTAGGGAATCTCAAAAACATCATGTTAAGTAAAAAAGCCTGACACAAAAGTTACCTATTTGAATGATTTCTACATATTGAATATCCAGAATAGGTTATCCGTATGGAAAGCAGATTGGTGGTTGCCAGGAGCAGTGGGACAGGGGCAATGGGAATATGGTTTAATGGTTATTGGGTTTCTTTCTGAGGTCATTAAAATATTTTGCAACAAGATAGCAATGCTGGTTCCACAATATACTACTCTAAATGGCAGGCAACTGAGCACATTTAAATGGTTAATTTTATATGATATGAATTTCACTTCAATTAAAAAAACTTAAAAAAAAACCCTAAGGAATAGAAAAATGGTGAGGAAGAAATGGAAGACATTAGGCAGGAAATAGAAGAACAGGAACCCTGTATCCCATGACAACAGAAGATGCAAATACATTCCGTAGCATATTAAAATTCATGCTTATTAACCCATTCTTATGAGTTGTTGGTACAATATTAAATTCTATAGGTATGTAGATATCGGCTTACTTGAGTGGGGTGCAATTTGTAGCTCTTGACTCCTCTTGAAGTCTCATTTTTTATCAGATTTTCTTTAGAATATGATTTCCAAATGTATTCGTCATTGTATTGGGTTTGATTCAGAATTGGATCACTCAGTGAGTATGTATATCCCAGTCTTCTGGTACTTTTTTGACTGAAGATAAAAACAAATTTGAGTGAGGCTTTAGGTGCCAAATCTCACACTGGTAGACATATCAAAACACTTTATTTACTATATTTTTTAAAGATTGACTTTTATATTTTTAAAACCCCTCATCAAGAAAGACTTGATGCCAGATATAATTTAATACATAACCTCTCTTAATAAGAAACATTTCTATAATTTAGGATGAAGCTTAATAAAAGCATGGGGCCTTAAAATAAAGTTTAGAAGAATAACAGTCAAAAATTCATTTTATTAATCTTTCAATGAGCTGTATATTCTCATGCACAGAGTTATTTCAGCATAATCAAGAAGTTGTGGATAAGGGTTTCTACTTTTTTACCTTGTTACTATTTTCTATTAGTATATGTTTGTGATACATAATAATTACATTCATCTTAGAATTTTCTATTTTTAGACATATTTCAGTAGATAAAAGGAAGAAAAAATACTAATTAACGCTGTCCCGTCCCTAAAGAAACGTCCCTAAACAAAAGAGCCATGGTACACACAGTTCAAAAAGTGGGGCCACTAGATATTATGTGATTCCAGGGGGGCATACACAATGCCACTTCTTCAATATTTTTCCAAAATATCAAATCTGAGTCAGATGAAGTCTTTAGAATTTAAACTGCAGCAAATACATGAAAGGAGGAAGTTTTGAATGATATCATGGGGATAAAATTTTAAACTCCAAAATGATGATTCTGTTTGTTCAACAAAAAAATTGTCAGGTGGAATTAAATTAAATGAGAAAGAGAAATAATAACCCAATGCAATGTGTGCACCTTGTTTGGGTTCCATTTCAAACTATGTTTTCAGTTTGGGAAAATTTGGAAAATCTGACGACTGATTGGCTATTTGATATTAAGAAACAGATTTTTAAAAGAAAAGTGATGGTATTTTTATTTATTTTTAAACTATCCTATCTTAATACATGCAAACTATTTAGAATTGAAATGATATAATGTCTGGAATTTGATTCAATATACTCCAGTGGGAAGGATGGGGGAGAGGTAAAAATAAAACATATCTATGTGTTGATTGCCCCAGCAGGATTATAGTTAGGGATTCACTGGTTATTCTTTTGTGTGTGTTTAGAATACTTCGTGTTGACTTTTTAAAATAAAGGGCTGGGTCATTTCAGACTGTG
Source organism: Dinomys branickii (assembly GCA_004027595.1). Lineage (NCBI taxonomy): Eukaryota > Metazoa > Chordata > Mammalia > Rodentia > Dinomyidae > Dinomys > Dinomys branickii. The sequence goes on from PVLD010008058.1 coordinate 44,908, forward strand.
TTCCAAAGGAACAGATGCCTGGGAAGTCAGACAGAGCTTGGCATTTGACTATTTTATTGTTATTCACATGTAAACGTTTTCAAAGGAGAAGAGCACAAATAGCTCTAAATAAATGAAGTTTCATATCTCAGTTTCTCAGTACGTATGCTCTTTCCTCAACTGCATCTGCCTGCTAACAAACTTGTGTATTTGTGCAGGTCCTTCCTTCCTTTCCCATAGTCTTCTCAGGACTCTCCCTTCCCCATGTTATCCCAGGATTCTGATGTGGATGCCAGAGACCAGGAGGTGAAAGTCAAGGGGGCATGCTACCACTGAGCTGCAGTCCCGGCCCTTTTATCCTGAGGCAGTTTCTCCCTAAGCTGCTTAGCTGCCAAAGCTGGACTTGAACTTGCAGTCCTCCTGCTTCTTCCTCCCCAGTAACTGGGCTTACAATCGTGTGCCACCATGGCCAGCTGTCACAGGATTCTCTTGTGGTTTATTGCCTTGGGACATTTACCTCAAACCCCACTAAGGAAGGGAAACTTGGTCAGGGTGAGCTCAGGGAAACCTTGTCCTTCGAACCCCATGCCCTTGCCCAGGGCTGCTTGTTCTCCATGTCTGGGTGCTTCTGCAGAGTGAGAGCTGGTAGCTGAGTGCAGTGTCTGGTTTGCCACCTTCTAACAATTACCAAACGTTCATCTGTCTCTGGGAAGAGGCCTCTCAGAGGACAGCAGAGAATGTGGAGTGCTGAAAATGGCTCTTTCCGTACATATTGCCGGCTTTGAAAAAATCCTTAGGCAGTGTCTTCAGCTGAATAGAAATGCATGTCTGAGGCAGGGAAGCAGTGAGAGTTGTGATGAAGATTGTTTTAAATATAACTAGAATCTTTTCTGGGGCACCACATTCTTCAAAATTGCTGTATAAAACTAGTGGATAAAAATCTGTGGGTTTTTTTTCCCCAGATTTCATATCATTATTATTAAACCATATGTTTTAATCCTATTATGAAATATTTATTCCAATACAGTCCATCCTCATTGCCAAAAAAGTATTTGACAATAAAAAAAAGTATTTGTAGCTTGCTGGATCAACTGAATTTCACTATACTGTATGTAATTTTCTCTTTCATTAAATGAAGCTTAATTTGATGTCTAATAAAATTATTCCTAAGTTTTATATGTGATCCTTGTTTAATTATTTCCAAAAGTTAAGCACAAGAGTTCTACTGACATGAGAAAACATCTAAGGAAAAATCGTGTTTTATCATACTCACTTCACAGATAATTCACACATCTCCTTGCTTTATTTTTACATATATTTAATTGTATCGGACTTGAATCTTTTTACACTTGCTTTCCCTTTTAGTAATCTTCCATAAAACATATCTTTCATACTCTATTTCTAGTAGTTTCATAATATTCTTCAAAATATACATTAACATTTATTTGAATTGCAAGTATAGGTAGATTTTATGTTGCTATAAAATAAACTTAGTTATGAGGTATGATCAAAATATACCATGAGTGTTTAAATTTAAAACCTTTATGACACTGAACAACACATTGTCATTAATCCCCCTCCCTGTCACTATCTAGAGCAGTTCTGAAATCCCTCTTTAGTGACAGTTTTTGTAAAGTATAATGAAACAGAGTGAATGCTGGGGCCTACTGCCATCCAACAGAAAGCCAGGTTCGCAAAAATATTGTGTGTCTGCTCTCACCTTATTCACTGGGCCTGGCACTGTATGATCTCTAGCTCTTCCCTAAAGTCAAAATGACCATAAAAACATAACGGTTTTCTGCAGCTGAAGACACAGAAAAGGACTTGCAGAGCTGCTTCAGGAAACAGCAACAACAATGGGACAAGTGTGTTCAAAGTGCAGGGGAGTATTTTGAAGGAGATTGATGGCACTGTGTCTTTTGCTGTGATAAATTGTAGAAATGTTTAAACGTTCACTGTAGTTTCTGTTCACTCTGTGTGTGCTCCTTGGTTTGATGACAAGGACTGATTTTACCAACAAGGCAAGTGTGTTAAGGAAACTCAATGAGCTAAATCTTTAGTTCCAAGATTTTGACAGAAGTGTATTGAAAATATGTGATGATAAAAGCCTTTTATCTAAAAATATTGTATCAGAAAACACGTTAAAATTAATGTTTCCACTTTCCAAGTCCTTTTTGAGTATATAATATTAAACAAGGTGCCTACAGTGAAAGAGTAATAGGTATAATTTAATAGTCATTGGTTATTTGTTAAGATGTGCCTTTTTGATATATTTCTCTGAAACTCAGGTAGGGAATAATTCAATAAATGGATGATAAATCATCTCCTTTCTTGCTTTGAGTAAAACTGGAGGAGAACCCTACCAAGCTGTCAGTGGACCCATCATTAAAGATTACCGTATGACTTCTGTCATAAAACTAAAAGAGTTCAGAGTATCAAATGACATTGCTACCTCGAAACTCCATTCACAGCTGTGTGTGTATGTATGTGTACTCTCTTAACATTTGCATCTATGAATTAAGAAGAAAGCAAAAAAATTGAAGTTGCATGTGGTGTTTTTCTAAAAATAATAACTCTCAACACTGAACGTATGAATAAAAACCAAACAGCCTCGTTTTATCTCATTAAGATACAGTTCAGAAAACTTTTTTATTTAATAAGTATGAATATTTGTAATATATTTATTCCTTTGAGCAACTGTGTACTAAAAGTAATTACGATAACAATAACTAAGGTCACTTCACATGTTTAAAAATTAAACGAAAATACTTGCAAAGAAAGTATAACAGAGTGGTCAACAAGGTGCTTTCAAATATAAAATATATGACAGTAGGGGAAATTCTAGTGAGGAAACAGTGTGAAGGAGTTCAAGAAGAAAAGTTATCAAAGATCTTGTCTGAGTATGTTTTAGAAAAGATTAGGATGAGTATAAACTTGCTGAGACATTTAAAGCACCCATTGTTTACATAATTTTCAAATTTTTCTTTTAAAACAGCAATATTTAGTTTTGGCTGAATGTTTTATCTTTTTCAAGTACTTAAGTACATGTTGAAAACTTTTATGAGAAACTTTGAAAATGTACGAATTTGAAGACCAGCATTTTAGACTTTCCAAGAAGCCCTTTGGTTTTTGGCTTTTTTCCCAAATGTTTTTTTGCAGACAACCATCACTGTCTGTGAACCTGGCACTTTCACTGTAGTCTGATGATAAGTCTTCCAGTTAAGATACTATAGCTCAGTAGATACCAGAAACTCAGAAATCAGGAGTCTTATAGTCACAGAGTTTTGAAAGTCTATTATGTGTTCTACTGGGGGTAAATGAATGAAAATTATTGAATAACTTCTTTGAGCTAGTCACTGTACTAGAGCTCTAATTATTTCCCACTAGAGCCCCCCACCCCAGAAGAGGGGATCATTCTCATTTCTACCAACAATAAAACTGAACTTTCTAGGTGGCTTGTTACTTGCCTAGTGGAGTAGAAATAACCAGGGTTAGCCAAGGACTTACCAATCACTCATCTGCCCACTCACTAACTTTGAAGTTTTAAAAAAGATAGTCTTCATGGTTAGCAATTCAGAGTAAATGGAAGTCAGGCTATCTAGGCTGACTGCACACCTAGCAGTGAAACGGTGAGACAGACCAGGCTCTACTGACCTCATACTGAAATCAGAAAGGCAGCTGATGGCCAGAAATCCCCATTGCCTTCAGCTCTTGTGGAACTGGCAAAGCTGCAAGCCATCATTGCCATAACTACAGGAGTGGAGAAAAGGGTAAAGGAGGTGTGGTTTCACCCAGCCTACAAAATCAGTGTTAGCTATGATAGTGAAATACAGTGTATACTCATCAACTCACTTACTCGTAGTCACTGCCTGCTGCTACACATTAGGGTGGGAACTCAATTTATATATGACGCTGAGATAGCACAATCCTATTAACATACACACTCAGTATATGGTAAAACACAACATGCAATAACTTTATAAGAGCCACTGTGGAAATCTTGGTTTTCCTGGTAGTCTGGCTGCTATTGGACACGAGGAGTTCTTTTAATACCTGGAAGGGAATTGTGTGCAGTAGTCTCTAACAGTGCATTTTAAAAGCCTTCCTTGGCTGCTCTATTTGATTTCCATTCTGAATAATAAAAGACAAGCAAAAAAATTAGGGTATACTAATGTGACTTCAATAGGGAATTACCGAATTAAAGCTGGCACTTCTCCTCTTTTATATGTGAATGCCGTCTTCATTGTTGTAGCATATGAATCCCAGTTGGTATCACCTGCTAAAAGGACAATGAAGCATTTTTAAATGTACCAAGCAAGAATATTTTAATCAAATGTTAAATTTAATTAAGCAATTAAAATTAAAATAATTTTACAAAAGAAAGAGAAAAGATTTTGGGTAATAATTTTGCTTGAGAAGCTAAACAGCCATAAGGCCCAAATGTTACAGTATAGTTCTAAACTGTCCCTGAAAAGTTTCACATTCAGTGGTAGGGGCCTGGTTGGAAGGGGTCATTAGGGGCATGACTTCGAAGGGTATATTCTCAGTCCTGGTTCCTCCTTTCTCTCTGTGCTTCCTGGGTGACAGATTTCCTTTACCATGGTGTTTTGCTGTGCTTTGGAGCCAGCCAAACACAACTGAATTTGTGAGTCAAAATAAAGATCCCTTCTTTTAAGCTTTGGGTGTTTGAGACTTTGTCTCAGTGGTGAAAATATGACTAATACAAAAAAATGGTGTTAGGAGTGGGGTTATTGCTGTGACTGTACTGAGCTATGTGGTTCAGAAGCCTTTGGAACTAGTTTGTAGGAGGAGTTTGAGCAAGGTTGAAGAAGCAAGCTAGAGAGGCCTGCAATGTTGTAAACAGAGTTTGATGGGTGATTCTAGTTAATGCTCAGAAGATCAAACTGCTAATAGGAATGTGGACTGTAAAAACTAGGCTCAGAGGTTTCAGTTAGGAACAAGGACTTCACTGGTAATTGGACTAGAGGCCATGTGTGTTATTCTCTGGCAGAAAACTTTTCTTCATTTTCCTTATGTCCTGAGACTTTGGAGAAGACTGAGGTTAAAAGCAGTGGCCTAAGTAACCTGGTGGAGGAAATTTCAAGGCAGACCAATGTTGAGGCTCTGGTATACGAAATGCTGATTGTACTTAGCCAGATTCACAGTGAGAATCAGGAGAAAACAGCAGAGTTAAATGACTCAGAAAATTTCTAGGTTTCACCAGAAAGAAAGTGCCTGTAAAGTTGAGGCAAAAGAGGGCATTTAAAGAAAGCATACTTGCTGAAAAGCCTAGCATTGAAAAGATGAGCATTAAAATGAAGCCAAGTAATTTGTGCAGGGATGAGAAGAAAGATGCCTTGAGGACATCTCGGAAGTCATCAAAGCCTTACCCACTGAGGCTCATAGGTCCAAAATTGCATAGCCTTTGTCTGAAAAAGTTCCTGGGACACCTTCTCATTTAGGGCTGCCTAGGAAATATGTCTCCATATTCAGCCATCTAGGGTCTCAGAGACCACTGTAGTCACTTTCCAGATGCCTAGCTCTTGCTCAAGCTGACAGGTGACCTTTGCATTGTCCACCTAGTCCTGGTGTTTTAAGCATGCAGAATGCAAGAGTTAAGAGATCATGAGGCTTCCACTTAGATTTTTGAAGAGTGCCTAGGAGGCCAGGCAAAAAACTGTAACAGGGTCATATTTGCTGCCAGGAGCCCAGGACAGGGCAATGTATAAGTGAAACCAAAGGTACACCGGAGACCTCAGGAAGTTGGAGAAACTAGGAATATTGAATGCCTGCTGAGGAAAGGTTCAGGCAGTGAACAGATCCAGACCAAAGAAAGGCCATGTGAGTTGCAGCCAGCAAGGCCATATATGTAGGGCTACCTAAGCCCTTTGAAGCTCACATTTCTCCACAACCTTCCTTGAATGCTGGACATTCACCTACAAGATTTAATGTTTACCTTACTGAGTTTTGATCTGACTTTTGTCCCCTTCCTTTCTATCCTATTTTTCCCTTTCACAGTGGGAATGTATACACTGTGTCATTGTATGTTGTGCATGTTTCACTTTATTTTTTATTTTGAGTGAGACTCACAGTTACATTTTTTCTTGAATCTCGGAGGATTTAGATTTGGACTACTCAGCAATGTTGGAATTGCTAAGACTTTAGTGACTCTTAGAGATAGGCTAAATGAATTTTGCATAATGAGATACACATGTGACTTTTGGAGGCCAGGGGAAGAACGTAATGGTTTAGGTCTAGGGTCTCTGAAAAGTCTCATATTTGGAGGGTCACTGGAGAGGAGGACTGGTGGCATGACTTGGAAGGATGTGTTTCTGGCCCTACTTCTCACTGTCCTTTCAGCTTCCTGGCTACCATGAAATAAACAGCTCTCTTCCACCATGCTGTTCTGCTTTGTTATTTCTGCCTTGTAACCAGCTGACCATGGACTGAGTCTGCTAAAACTATGAGCCAAAATTAAGTTTAAGTTGCAAGAGTTGGGTATTTTGTCACAGTGATTGGAAAGTGACTAATATACCAACTAATGGCCTCACTTAGGAAAGAAAGGAAACTCAGTTATCCAGGTTTGCACAAAATAAAAACTAGGTTTACTATTCTTACCAGGTATTCATATATGCTGTTTTAAAGAATTCAAGCCTTACACAGAAAACACACAAAAAATCTGAAATCCCATCTTCAGGTATCCACTGTTACATTTTAATGACAAAACTGCATCACATTAGTGCTTCAGTTTTGTTCCTTCCTCTCCTGCTTATTGTTGCTCTTCCTTGTGCCTCCTCCATGCTGCTCCATGTTAACAGTCTTGCCTGTTACTTCCATGCTAGTATATATGCAGATGTAACCATATGCAAATTTACATGCATATATATATAAATACATATACATATTGGGATTTAGTTCTCACCATAATATTTTATAAAAATAAGCTCAGGTCACACAAACTCTCCCTTGGGAAAAAAACCCTCCCATTCAGCTGGTATAGAACTAATCCTATAATGACTGCAAATTTCAGAAGGGTTAACATCAGTGAGAGCTATGAGAGTGGGTGATGTCATCGAGGGAGGTTAAACAGTAGCAGCCACAGAGTTTCTCTGCTTCAACCCTTCCCTCCACCCCTGGTGTCAACAAGGTACCACCAAATTTCTTTAAAAATACCACAGTTATGCATTTATCCATAGTTTCACTTTCCAAGGTCTCAGATACCTATAGTCAACCATAGTCAAAAAATATTAAAATGAAAAATTCCAGTTCATAAGTTTTAAACCATAAACTATTCTGAGCACCACAATTTGACCTCATGCTGTCTAGCTCCTTTTGGCCTGGGATATGAATCATCCCTTCATCCAAAGTATCCAGGCTGCCTATATTACCCTCCCATTAGTCACACAGTAATCATCTCACAGTCTCACAGTGCTTGTTTATAGGGTCAGCACTGTCCATGGTTCTAGGTAACCACTGGCGCTCTTAGAACATGTCCTCTATGGAGTGGGCAGCGTGTTATGGTTTGTATTTGAATGTTGCCCCAAATCCTCATGCCGTTATGGGGTGGCTTTTAGAGTTTATGACTGATCCATGATCCAATGCTGGGATTAGGGGTGTGAGAGCTATACTTGCCCTAGGGTGGATAGTTTGCTGGGATTATGGGTGTAACAGTTATACCTGCCTTAGGGTGGATAGTTTGTATATGTAAGGGAGAGAAAGAGGCTGCTGGCTGCCATTCCTCCCTTCTTGCGCTTGTTGCTTTGCTGTGTACTACCGCCATGAACTGTTGCCCTCTGCCCTCTGCCCTCTGCCCTCTGCCATGTGCCACTGTGCCTTGGAGCCAGCTGAGTATGGACCGAAACCTCCACAAACTGTAAGCTAAATAAACCTTTCCTTCCTTCATTTTGGGTGTTGGGTATTTTGTCTCAGCAATGAGAGAAAAAAGTAACCAAGACAGAGGGGGATATTTTATGTATCTTTAAAATTAAATTTGTCATTTTTTCATTTTTCATATCTGGGCAGTTACTATAGCCTTTTACATTTCATGAGAACCCCCTGTGTGGGATTTATCATCTCACATCTAGAATATTGTAGTTACCTTGTTACCTCAGTTTGTTCCCACACATTTATCCTGTTAAAATTGCTATGAAGTATCTTTTACAATTTCTCAGTATTTTTGAAAGTTAAGTTCTGCTGTCTAACATACGGTGCCCTGGCCAAACACTTACAGTTCCTGTCATCTGTAAATCAATTTATGTTCATTGCCCTGTCTCTGTCAGCCAGGCCTTGTTTGTAATTTAACAGCCCCTTCGCTCCAAGCAGGCAGCTGTTTCTGCTCATCTGCAGCCATTCTCCAGTATCTTCATGTAGGCTCAAGTGCCATGTCCATCCAGAAGCTACAGAACGGCGGTTTTGGCCCCTTGTGAATCCCACTCTGCTTTGCTCTCACAGCATCCCAGTGTCCCTCTCAATGGCATTACCTTTGGAGATTTCTGCTTTGGTAGGATCACTTAACACTTGAAAGTCTTTTATTCCAATAGCAGAATTAGATATCTCTGTGAAAAGAATGTCCAGTGTGGACAAGCGGGAAGAAACTGAATTGTGCCCCTCTTAAATAAACCTCCTTTAACCTCACTGAGACCTCTAGGCTGGACTTTTGGATTAAGCAGCATCTTGCAGAGTCCACACACCTGTCTACTGTCTGCTTCCTAATGCAAACAGCACTAATCTAGTTGAAATCAATTTCCTGCTAGATGCAGATGCACCTCAAAAGCCCCAGAGAAACAGTTCACTGGACAGCATTTTCCAATCAACCACATGGACAAACATGGACACCTCGGTGTCTTTGGTTGGATCTTTTCTTTGCTGAGGACAGGCCAGGGACAGGCATCTGGAGGGATGGATTGTTAAAGTGCTACCCTAGGGGTGTGCAGGAATGGGGCGGTGTGTTTGGCTGCCTCCAGGTCCCACAACCAAGCAAACCTCTGCCTTCCTGTGTTAGATCAGATGGTCCTTTCCACACCCTATTTCTTGCCTGTGTGGGTGTGACTTGGTTTCCAGGACATCATCCTTTAATTTCATGTTTAATCCTTTTTAGCTCCTACAACCCTGTGTGTCCAGAATGTATTTTCAGGATTTCTGAACCCACTGACAAATCTTCTGAAAATAAAGTATGTTATTGGAATCAATCCTCTTCATTAACAGAAATGCTCCTTTAGAAATCCATAAACACAATAGCTTAAAACTGTTTCCACAGTGTGCCTTCTGTGTGCCTTTTCTTTCTTCTCCTTTTCTTCATGGTAAGGGAGTATGAGAGTGTCTTTCTTTACAGCCCTGTGTCCATCTCCTGTGATCTGTCTTCTTGGTTATTTCTTCTTGTTCTCACTCTTTGTTCCTTTTACAAACCAGCCCTGAGCCCTTCCATGGACCTAGGCCCATGTTCAGCATGTGATGCGGAGTCCTGGCCTGGCCTTGGAGGATACGCAAGCTAGCGGAGGAGCTACACATCCCATGGGCACAGCTCTAAAACTGTACAGATGTCCTCTGTGTCAGAGAAGCCCTGAGGAGTGTCCAGTTCTTTCTTCTCAGATGAGAAGAGGACACAGCTGGAGGAAGTGCAGGGTGGCATCTGAGCTGGGACTTAAGTTTGTAGGAGAAAAGCATGGGAGATCATGGAGTAGAACACCCTCCAGAGGAAGGAGCAGGGAATATGACAATCTGAGGCATGGGAAATGACCCAGTGCAAGCGAAGGCAGGGAGAGATGGGTAAACATATGTTCCCGGGACCATGTCTGTCCCGCTGCCTCTTAAAGCCTTATTTTGCCAATCTTAGTGGTATCCAGACTGATGGAAACACATTATAAAGCTTTGAAAATCCATAAACTAGTAACTAGTGTGTATATTGTATTGTACTTTACAAACTATTTCTACATGTAATATGTTGTCTTATTTTCAGAACAATCTGAGAGAGAAGGCTTGTATTAGCGGCACCTAATAATTCTAACTTTACAATGACCTGGCGATTAAAGGAATTGGTGAGTGCACAGTACATCTAGTATGCTGAAAGTTGCCCACAAAACATATATATATATATATATATATATATATATATATATCCGAAACTCCAGAAGCTGTAAATCTGATTTTATTTGGAAAAGGAGGCTCTGCTGAAGAGGTCATCCTGGATTACCCTCAGTGATCTCAGTGACCAAACTGTGATTATCGGCTCCCTTATAAGAAAGAGGTGGGAATATCCGGCAAGAACAAAAGAGAAAAAGGCTACGTAACCTGAGGGGCAGAAGCACAAGTGCTGTAGCTACAAGTCAAGAATGTAAAGGTCCAGCCCTACAGCTGCTAGAGGCAGGCATAGCCCGGACGACACCTTGAATTTGGACTTCCAGCCTTCAGAACTGCCAGGCAATAAATCGTTGTTGTTTTAAGCTGCCAATTTTTGTCTGACTTTGTGCAGCAGCCATGGGGAACTAATGCAGCACCTGAGAGCCCAGGCTACAATCACTGTTCAACAGCCATCAGTCGTCATGGCCATCACTCACTGTATTAGTTGCTTTCCCATCTCTAGGACACAATATCTGATGCAATTTAAAGAAGGGGTTAATTCAGCTCACAGTTTAAGAGGGTTCAGTCCATGGTATGCTGGCTCCAAGGCAGAAGTGGCAGGATGGAAGGGTAAATGGAGGAAGACTGCTCGATCCATGGTAGCCAGGAAACAGAGAGAGAGAGAGAAGGGAGGTACCAGGAATAACCTCCCAGGTCATGCCCATGGTGACATATTGCCTCCAACTGGGCACCACCCCCTAAGAGCACATTCAGCTATGAACTCAGTGGATTAATTCACCAGCAAGTACACTGCCCCCATTATCCAATCACCCTCTGAAAGTGCCACTTCTTAACACAGGAGACTTTTATGGGGGCACTTCAGATTTAAACCATAACAATCAGCTCATCCTATTTCAGAAGTGACGCACCAACCTTGCCTTTGGAGGGTGACTCTCCTAGCAGGAATAGCACAGACTGGCTATCAGAGACCTACAACTGGAGGAGAAGAGTCAAACACACAGTAAAAGGACAGCTTAGCAGCCAAATCAGAGAGACCTGGTGATCAAGTTGTGGTATCAAAGAAGCCGCCTTCCCTCCTAATTTCAGCAGCTGCAACTCTCTTAACGAGATTCCCAAAATCTAGATCTGAGGAAGATGGAAGTGTAACTTTGAACATATTGAATTGAAAGCCCTCTTATGACCTCTAAGTAAAACAGTCTGGAGGCAGTTGGATATTTTAATTTGCAAATTAGAAATAGAGAGTAAAAAGCCATTGGCACCTTTGGGGAGCACCTAAAGCTGGTGGAAGTATGTGGTCATTCACGCAGAGGAAACAGGAAGGACGTCTTGGAGGACTCTGACATTTCCCAGGCACAGTGGAAGAAACCAAGACTGGTGATCAAAAAAATAAGGGGGAAGGAACAGGCATCAGGAAATGGGGAGGGGTTTCTCCCTCTTGTCTCTCTTTCTACTTTGACTTCATACAGAAACCAAGTATATTTGATTTTTTTGTACTAATTAAGTATTTTCATATTCCATTCTTAACTGAGGAAGGAGTGAGTTGAAGTAAAAATACACATTTCATTCATGCTTGTGGGAGAACAATTCTAGGAAATTTGCAGTTGAACAATTCCTCACTGTTCTGTGGCCAGCATGAAACCCAATTACCCAGCTAGACAGCAGCAACGGGCCATTACTGCCAACAGAAAGGGCACGACAGAGCTGACTACACAGTTATCAGGCCACCAGCCTCACAGCTAGAGTGGTACTCCCTCTACAGACACAAAAGGCTGAGTTAGTAAACCCACTGCATCTGTAAGCAGAGCCAGGCTCCAAAGCACTGCCCATGCTACTCACTACATCTCTTAGAAAGAAAAACAATCCGCCCAGGTTAGAAGCTGCGGCTGAAAGTGCAGAGCCCTGCCTCTGCCGCAGCCAGGGGAGGCCTCCTCCACCACTCAGAGTACCCTGACTTTCTTAGCCATTTCTCAGACCTTGTATGGGTACCGAGAGTCAAGCCTGCCTTATTCTCTGCCCAGCCTTCCCATCTCTGTTCCTCCTTTGCCTTTGGGCCTGTTCGCCTTGGAAAAGTCCTAGACGCTTCTTTTTCCCGTCCCCTCCCTGCCAGCCATTTCCGGGAGTGTTTAGAGAAGCATGGGGGTGGGGCTCTGGTTTATGGAGGCGAGCGGCAGCAAGCATAAGGGCTGGAACAGGGCAAATTCTCAGACACCTGGTCATTCTTCCGACTGTCATTCCTCCCTCAGCTGGTCTGTCCACAGAGGGAGGTGACACCCTTCAGGACTGAAGCACCCTTGACTGGACCATACCCACCAAAGGTAGTTTTGGTGAGGGTCTGTGCTATTGTGAGCAGCAGAGCACAATTCCTACCATTTGATTTGGGTTGTCTGAGATCACCACTTTAAATGGTTAAGTAGATTTTTTTTTCCTTTTCTCCTTTCCCTCAACAACCAACCTCAGTGGTTTGTGATTACTTGTTTTTCCAAAACCCTCCACCGCTGGAGAGACCCAGTCCCGCCCTGCAGTCAGGCCAGGCCCACGGGCTTACTTGGTTGGAGCTTGAGATCGCACTGAGGTAGGCACGGAGCCTTGGGCCCAGGCTCGGCAGCCATCCTGCCTGGGAGAGGCGGTCTCGAGCTAAGGTTCCTGCACTAATTTGCCCAGCAGGCGGCCTCTCTGTGACGCGTCGCCATGGAGACGCGGGTCAGTTTCAGTGCGGCTCATCAGTCAGCTTGCCAAACAGGTGGCTTAACCAGAACTGTGCTGGTACGGGTACCGGATGGTAAAAGAAAATAGGCGTGTTATCTCATCATGAGGGTACGTGGTTTTCATGTATTTTTGTAGTTCTTGCCATGAGCTTTCCTGGCCATTGTCTTCATACTCCGGAAGAGGAGCAAAATGAGGAGGGAATTGAACAGAAAATATGCCAGACTTTGTACTGCAACTTTTCATCCGCTCCTAATTTACAGGTTAAGCAAATGTGGCAGAGTGGTCGCGGATCTTTGCAGTAAATAGGATCCAAAAGAGATGACAAAAAGCGCATGTGATCTGGTGTGAAGGGAATTCCGAGTAGAGTTTTTGTGATGGCTCCATGCTAACAAATGGAGGAGTTGCCCTGTCCAGCAGTCAGCTTCACATTACTGCAAGAAAATACCAAGCATGGGCTACTTATACTGAGGCTTATTTTGGTTCACAGTTTTGGTGGTTTAAAGTCCAAAGGCCTAGAACAGGCTTTGCAAGGGATGCTGGGAAGTCAAAGACACCCATGAGTATCACATTTAGGGTCAGAAAGCAGGGAGAGGGAGAGAGAAAGGGAGGGAGATGGGAGAGAGAGAGTTTTGGCAATATCTCTGGAGGGCATCACAAGGACCCAAGGGCCCCCCCACCAGGCCCTACCTTCTACCTATAGCACCTCCCAATAGCTTCACCCTGGAGACCATGCCTCTCACTCATGGACATTAGGGGCCACTACCAACATTCAAACAATAGCAATCTCACCTAAGCATTAGAAGAGGAGCCAGAAGGCGGGAAGTGACCTTAGAGACAGAAAGGAAACAGATGCTCATGTTCCAGTTCTCCTTGCCAGGCCACATTCCTGGCACCAACCTCAGTGGTTTGTGATTACTTGTTTTTCCAAAACCCTCCACTGCTGTGGATGTTATGCTTCACATATAGATGTCCCCCCGAAGTATAAGCGCTCACAGGCAGGGCTTGCAGAAGGTGGCTGGCTTATGGGAGCACCACAGCTTGCTTGGTTTTAGCAGGTAGGGCCTGGTGAAAAGTTAGTCCCTGGGGGCATGACCCTGGGGAGAATGTTCCTTTCCTGGTCCCTCCCTTCACTCTCTTGCTGCTTTCTGGGGACTGGGAGGTGAGCAACTTTTCCTCTACTATGCCCTGCCATACTGTCCTGCCTTGGAGCCAGCAGACTATGAGCCAAAATAAACCTCTCCTTTTTAAATTTGCAGGTGGTAAGTATTGTGTCTCAGTGAGGAGAGAACAACTAAAACAATGGACCAAAGTGTCTTCTCCCCCCATGGATGTTAGAGTTTCACCAGACAAGGAGGGTCTTTTATCTTGTTACTCTTGACAACTCCCTGGTAATTTGACAGAGTATGTGCTTAGCAGCTAAGGCATGGCTCCAGGTTAGAACACAACTGTCACCTACGAAGAGAAGTCAGAAAGCAATGCTGGAGACTGCCAACAGCATGTCTGGAGAGCAATTTGCAGCACTTCCTTCCCCTCAAAGGGGCTATACAAAGCAGTACAACAAATAGTTTATTAGAAGAGACAGACTAGGCATCAAAGTACCTATCCCACTTATGTATGCAGGGAATACCTTCAAAACTCAGAACTAAACTAGAATTTTCTGATAGTAGAGTCCCATCCACATGATCAAATGCATAGAACACATTTTAGACTCCTAAGTTTGAAGGCAGTGAATGGTGGAACACATTAGAAGGCACAGACTTCTGTCGATGTTATTAAAAGGAATGAGTCTAAATCAGGATTTAGTAGTGGCATCTAAATTAAGAAAGTAGCACCCAATAACAGATTAACTGTCTGGAAATGGTAGGGCTAATTAGCATAGCATAATTTAAAAGAAATATATTTTTGAAGTGGAGCAGCAAGTATATAGAATTTTAAAAGTGAATTCTTATTAATAGCTTACATTTATCCCCTGTTAAGCAAGCTGAAATGCTGGAATATGCCTTGAATAGAATGAAAGCCAGATCTCTCTGTCACTTCCACCCTAGGGGCCCTCAGGGTAAAAAGCAGATACTTCCATGAACCTCCATCTTCTTACCTGTATACTAGTACCTACCTCACTAAGCTGCAAAAATGATAGTTCTAATAATAATTTATCAGTGGTAAACTCCACACATCTATCATTCCTTTGTCTGATTTCTATTCTTCTTTTTAGAAGGGTACCGTAATAGAACTCAGAACATTGTACTTGCTAGGCAGGCGCTGCACCACTGAGCCACATCCCTGGGTGCATTGCTATTCTGATCTTCAGTCTTCTTGTAAGTCTCCCATCTCTGCTTCAGAATGTAGTTTTGGTGAGGGTCTGTGCTATTGTGAGCAGCAGAGCACAATTCCTACCTTTCGATTTGGGTTGTCTGAGATCACCACTTTAAATGGTTAAGTGGATTTTTTTTCCCTTTTCTCCTTTCCCTCAACAAACACTAACTATACATTGAATCTGAGCTGTACGATGACAGTAAATGAAGTGCCTTGGATAGGAGAGGAACTTGGGGATAGCTTCTTAGAAGAAGAGTGCTCAGGGATGCATGAGTCACCTGTGGGAAGAGGGAAAGGTGACAGACATGAGGCAGAACTTGAGCCCAGGTAATATGAATAGCCCATAGCCACCAAGGAGTGAGGGTTTGCTGTTGGTGTGTATAGGGTAGAGGGGAGGCCAGCGAGCTGAAGAGCTAGGCTCCCACCTGAGCATGGGAGCATTTACTGAGTGGGTCACAGCAGTGGACCGAAGTGGCCAGGTCAGAAGTTTAAGTAAATCTTAACCTCTGTTGCAGCAGGAGGAAAAGCCAAATTCTGTATTACCCAAAATGAATCACACAGAAATCAAAACATCTATGTTATTAATATGTTTTTAACAGTGTTTTGCACTGATCCAAAATAATTGAGAAAAGCTTATTGAATGGGTTAAAATTAATTAGTTGTTTGCAATTCAAATTATTATAATAAATGTCCTGCACATACATGAACACACAATAATGGGGTGGGTGATGAGCTTAGGTGGTAAAGGCATGGAAATGGCGAGCTTGGATCACTCAAATGTTGTCTGCCAAAAAGAATGCCTCCAGCCCCAGGGGCAGAGAGAGGGTCAGGGAAAGAAAGTGATTGCTCAAAACAAGAGAAGTAACCATGTTCGTGGGCCAAAGGTAAGGAGCAGGGAAAGAGCTTTAAACTGCAGGAGGGAGCAAAGGGATCCCAGGCTGGTGCCCAGGGCACTAGAGAGCTTCCTCTCAGTCTGAAGGACAGTCCTGCACCTGGCACCTGTGAGAATACAGCCTCAGATGCAGTAACACGGGTGGCACCTTGTTTGAGCTATTTTTTGCTGAGACAAAATACTCAAAACATGCATTTTAAAGGAAAAAAGATTTGGAGATACATGTTGAAGAAGGGGCACTGGAATGTCTGAAACTGTACTTAATGTCTCCTTCTCAGAAGTCCAGAATGCTGGTAGAAATGCTGCTGGTAAAGACCAGGCTCAGGAGCTTCGGCTGGGAAGGACTGCACTGGCTATTGGACTCCAGATGATGTGTTTATGGCTTGGCAGATAGTTTTTCTGGGTTTTGCTTTCAGAGACTTTGCCTGAGACTGGGGTTAAGGGCAGTAGACTAATTAATCCTGCAGAAGAAATTTCAAGTTGATCTAATGTTGAGCTGGTAACATGGCTACTGTTTGGGGATTTTAGCCAGATCTGTGTTGAGAATCAAGGGCAAAGAGCCCAGCAGAATGATTTAAAATGTAAGTTTGGCCATGAAGGAGGCTCCAGTAAAGCTGGTCTGCAGAGATAGAGCAGAGGAGAACGTGAGAACATGGTGGTTGAGAAGGAATAGGGCAATAGAAAAGATGGCTGAGGACATCACAAGAAATAGCAAGACTCCAGCCTTTGCAGCCTCAAGGTGGGAAAGGTGAAAGAATTTGCTTTAAGAAGAGAGCTCCAGAGCATCATGTTCCAGAATGGCAGCAGCCTAGAAAATTTGTTCCTCAGCACTGGGTTCAGAGTGCTCAGCCATCCAGGAACTCAAGCCTTAAACCAAGAAAGAAGGAAGTCAGACTACTGTGTCAGCAGGCAGCAGATCTTGGTGGTATCCACATGGTGCTGGTTTTAGGTGCATGCAGAATGGAAGAGCTGTGGGTTCAGGAAGGCTTCCACCCAGATTTCCAAAGGCCTAGGAGGTCAGGCAGTGTGTGTCCCTGAGAGGGCAGTATGTGAAGTTGTGAGTATGGAACCAAAGGCGCAATGGAGGCCCCAGAAGTTTTGAAAAGCCTGGAACATGGATCATCTGAGAAAAACTGCAAGGAAGGAGCAGAGCAAGCCCAAGAGAGAAGCCACGGGAGCTGCAAGCACCAGAAGTGCCATAGGGGTGGAGCCACCCAAGCCCTTTATAGTTAACAACTTGTCACAGATTGCCTCTGATGCTGCACATGAAACTATAGGACTTAATGTTTGCCCTGCTGGATTTTAGACCTGCTTTGGTCCCATTCTTTTGTGTCCACATTTGTACCTTTTGGAATAATAATGTTTATCTTGTGCCATTGAATGTTCAAAGCATTTAACTTTCATTTTTACAGAGACAACTAAGAGTTTGCTTTAAATCTCAGAGGAGACTTGGGACTTAACAATGCTGAAACTTAGAACTTTGGCAATTCTGAGAGCTGGACTCAATGAATTTTGCAGAAAGTGATACACCTGAGTCTTTAGGGAGCCATGGTGGAATGTTATGGCTTATATCTAGCTATCATCCAAAAGCCTCATGTGGTCATAGGTAGGGATTTTTGGGGGTGGTGTGTGATGCTGGAGTCAAAGATGTGATGCCAGGATTGATTCATGGTACAATGCTAGGATAAAGGCTGTCCTACCTGGGTGTCACAGCTACCTGCTCTAAGGGTATGTAACTTGGATGGGATATAAAGGAGAGAATGAGGGTTCTTGCTTGTTGCTTGCTTCTTGCTGCTTTTGCTGCCCTTTGCCTGAAGTGAACTGTTTCTCCTATGCAAAGCCCCTCTGCCATGCCACCCTGCCTTATAGCCAGCCCACTATGAACTGAAGCCTCTATAAACCACGAGCCATACAAACCTTTCCTCCTTTAACCTTGAGTGTCAGGTATTTTGTCTACGCAACAAAATCAAGGAACTAAAACACATATAACAAGACTCCTAGATGCTCACAGAGTTGGAAATGGACAGACCTAGAGCCCTGCTAGCACACTGTTACTGGGGGGTTGCTGTAGATACAGCCTATCAGGCCCCAGCTAGACCTCCTGAATCAGATCTGCACAAAGACTTCTAAAAGATTCCAGGGCACATGCAAGTTTGAGAAGCACTGTTCTCAGTAGCATCAGGGGCAAGGTCATTTCCAACATAAAAATGGAGATAGCAAAGAGCAAGCCCATGAAAGATGTATAAAAGAACCAATAGGTGGCTGCTTCCTATTGGTCCAGAGAATGTCCAAACCATACAAGGATGTGCAGCTGTTCTAGACACAAACATAATGGGTGAAGACCCTCTGCTTTGACCCTTATGTTTGAGCAAAAGAGTTTCTATCACTATGTAGCATATAATGCTTTCCTTCAAGTGTCCTCATGTAAAAAAATAGAACATCGTTACCCACTTCTCTTGTTTTCTCACTGATTGATCAATTCAGTTTCTGTAATGGACTCTCCAGAGAAGTAAAAACGATAGGAAGTTATCTGTCTATTTAACTGTCTAGCTAGCATGTAACATAACAAGAGATTTATTTTGAGGAATTAGATCACCCAGTTGTAGAAGTTGGCAAATCCAAAATCTATAAGACAACTCAAAGCTGGAAACTTGGAAGAGCTGATGTTGCAGTTCAGTTTCCATGGCCATCTGTTGGCAGAATTTTCTCTTGCTTGGGCAAGGGCTATTGTTCTATTCAGGCCCTTAACTGATCAGATGATGTCCACCCGCATTCGAGAGGGCAACCGCCTGTTTTACTCAAAGTTTACCAATTTAAATATTAATCTCATCCAAAAACAGCTTTCCAGAAACATCCAGAATAATGTTTGGTCAAGTATTTGGGCACTGTGGTTCAGCCAAGTTGATGCATAAAATCAGTCATCACAGACTTAGATTTCCCTGAGGTCATCTAGACTGTAGCTGCCATCAGGAGGTGTTGTGCATGAGTAGTTCCAGAATAATTACTATCTTGTTATTGAAAAATCCAGGGAAAACTCTATACTCTCTATTTTATTGGAACAGTCCAATTTAAGTGGGATAAATTCTATGTTCTACTCACCAAACTTACTTATTTATTTCATCCAAATAAAACCAAAACAGCAAGTTCAGACTACTGATCTTATCAAAATGCCATTAATCTCCTTTATATGTGACCTTCCTGGTCAACCCTGCTACTCCTGTTTCTTGTATTTTTCTCTTCTCTGAACTCTTGGGGAGGGAACCAGCTATTGGGTAATTACCAATGCCTTCTATTGTTAGTTCTGCTCTCAGGTCTATTCAAGTCATGAATATCACATGTGAACATTCATTTTAAATCTGTTTTACCAGCACTTGCCCATCCAAATGAATGTTCTCTTCTTCAAAGTAATTCATTTTAATTATGCTGCCATTGCTTAAAGCAATTTTGAAATTCTTTAGAAACTCCTTTCTGAAACCAATGCACACATCCTTTTAAATTTCTTCGGTAAAAACATAACTTTGCTCTTTGAAGATTGATTGGCCATTTAAAACATTAAGAATACAGTCTAGCTGGTAATCAAGGAAGGTGACAGTTTGGGCAATGTTGTCTTTCAGCCAAAAATAAAATTATGACCATCAGGCAATGACAAAGATAACTTCCTTATTCTGTAGTTTCTGTAGCTGCATTCCTACTGGAATTAATTAATAGCCCCTAAGGTCACTGACAACTTGTATAAATCAATCACCTGGATAAACCAATCCTTACATATTTGCTTTAAAACTAAAATTTATAGTTATACTTCAGTTTATTGTCTAAAATGGATCACAGATGTACCTGATATTTTCCTTTTTGAAGCACATTTTGTGGAGGGGTACTGGGGATTGAATGCAAGCCCATGCACATTCTGAATACATAATCTCTCACTGAGCTACACTCCCAACTCTGTCTTAACAAGATTGAAAGCAAGAGTCATGTTTAAACATCATATGCCAGCATCCATCTTAGTGCATAACACATGCTAGGCACTTACATATACGTGTTGAATGATGAATGAAAGAATTGAATGGACAGATTGCTTAGGTCATTGTTATGTGTCTTAATCTGCTTTCTGTTACTATAACAGAGTGCCTGAGGCTGGGAAATTTTTAAAGAAAAGCGGTTTATTTTAGTTCTGTGGTCTAAGATTACGGTGTTAGCACCTTCTAGGTGCCTGTTGAGGGGGCTCCTTCCTGTTCGTGGGGACTCTGCAGAGTACTAAAAGAGTGAAGAATGTCATGTATGCCACAGCAAGTTTGTTTGCGTGGGCCTCTTTACTGATAAAGCCACTGATGAAATCACCAGGGCTCTATCATCCTGACCTCATCTAATTTCAGTTATCCCCTAAAGAGCCATTTCTAAATACAATTAACGTTCACTTTGGGGATTAAGTTTCAAAATCAGTCTTGGTTGGGAAAAACCATCTGCAAATCATACCATTGTTCTGCCGATTTCCATTGATCTTAAACTCTTAAAATAGCCACACTGGGCTTCTTTTTACCAGGAGGATGTGTCCTATGTGTCATCATTTCATAGATTTTTAAACCTTGCTTCTTCATTATATTTGCCAACAAAATACTCTAGCAGTATATAATTTCCTTATGGGAAGTTAATAAAACTTTGGTGCATGAGAATGCATTTCATTCAGTCAACTAAAAAAACGTTTTCAATGATAAAAGACACCTTTCAGTTCTTTAATCCATTTTGAGAACAATTAGTTATAATTACTCAATCAGCTATGTAAATGTTCTTCATCAATTTTGAAATACAGCCTCCATTTCTCTTGGAAAGCATCCCATATTTGATATCCACCAAAGGTCTGTTTGTAATGGCATAAAGTTTATTTTATTTGTTTGTTCTTCATCTTTTACTGGATTTAATAGCTAATGTTAGTAATATTTTCCTTCTGTTATTTGGAAGATCAGAATTAAG
The DNA here is from genome assembly GCA_004027595.1 of Dinomys branickii. Lineage (NCBI taxonomy): Eukaryota > Metazoa > Chordata > Mammalia > Rodentia > Dinomyidae > Dinomys > Dinomys branickii. The sequence continues at coordinate 65,843 of PVLD010008058.1, forward strand.
TTTTGTTTCCTTTCTCCAAATATTTCATAGGTCCAGTCTTAAAAAGGCTCTTCTTGAGGAGGTAGCCGTGGAAACCACACTCTTACTATAATTATTAAGTTATAAAGCTATATACCACCAGCAAATCATAAAGAAATAATCACATACACCCATGGTCACACATTTAATGAATTCTAGGTTGAATGCCAAGAAAATTTTAATTGTGCAAATGTACTACATAAAATTTCAAATATAAATAGCAGTACCATCAGTGGTGTTATCAAAATGTATAATACAGGAACAACTTTCTTAAAAAGATATAAAAATGATATTTGGGAGCCATAAATCTTATTATGAGCATATGTAGTGATTCATTCATGCAAGTTTTTATGTGGCAATAGGCTTTGTTCTTTTGAAGAATTCCATTGTAGCTGAGAGGAAAAATGTGTTGCTGTAACAATGCATTATGATAATATACAGCTTTCTTCTATTTTTCTTTTCATGTTAGGATGGCTAGAAGCTTATTGTAAATGCCCAACTGACACAATGTGCTTTCAGGAAGGAGGAGGCTGCCATGTACCACATCTGACCTCATTCTGCATGGCCATGTGCTAAGAGGGAGGTCAAAGGACTTCACATTTCAGGCAAGGAATGTCAGGGTTACTATACTAGATACCTGGCCAATCCCCCAGCAACCCTAACCCTGAAGTTTCTCATATGATTCCATAGAGGCAGCACGGAACACATGCATGCCTCCCAATGAAAACTGGTGTGGGCTTTCCACTCAGCAGCTTTGAAGAGCGCAGTGAACCCCATGCTTGCTGGATTTGGGCATTAGCAAGGATCTTCCACGCAGAGGGTCACATTCTGATTTAGAAAACATCACAGGTGATGCTTGAGCCAACTACCAAGTCAGATGACTCCCATGGCGGCTGCCAGGAAAACTTCTATGGCACCAGGGTACCGAGAAAAGATTCAGGGTTGTGGGACCCTGAAGCCTTAGAGAAGTGCTTAGAGGATGCCCCACCCCCACACCATGGGGCCAAAGCTCTTCCACACTGGTAACTGTAACCTTGAGGGAAGCCAGCTGCAGTGGGCCTGCCAGGGCATGATGCGAAGGGAGCAGAGAAAGGAACCCTCTTTGGGAGGCATAGGGGAGATGGCAAGGGGGTGGAAGTGCCTGCCTCCCACCTCCTCTCATCCCCCTACTGACGCAGGGCACTGACGCCAGGAATGTTCTGTCCAATCAGATAAATTGGTTGGGTATCTCTTCAGACTCCAGAACACTTGGAAATGGCAATTCTGACAAAAGAGGCTCTGTCAGAGATGATCTGGGTGACAGACTGCAGTTAAAAACATCATCTATTGAACCTGAAAAACAGTAAGACACTCATTATTACCAGCACCGCCAAAAAAAAAAAGAAAATAGTGCTTTAAAAACTCAAACAACATAACTATTCAATAATTAATGGAGAATCCTGGCCCCCACAGAGAAATTCAAAGGGCTAAACTGAAATGTGTTGCTTTTTGCTTATCAGCGGGACAGGGCTGTCACTGCTTTTTTTTTCCAGCTGGAGATTTGCCCTGAGCTGCGTACATTCTCTCTCACTTGGTGGCAAAAGGTCCTCATCTGGGGAGTAGCTGCTCAGGACAGAGGTCAGGTTTGGAAGAGGGTGGAGCTGGTGGCCCTGTGCTCAGCGTGCGACTGGGTCTGATTGCCAGCACAGCAGGTCCTCTTGGCTCTGCCATGTGCAATGCCTGTGGCAGCTTCCAGGAAGGGTCCTGCCTGACCCACTGTCTGGAGCTGAAGGTGTCCTACAGCTGGCTCAGACAGACTCCCGGGAAAGCCCCGCCAACTTCCCATGTGCCTCAGTGCCCCCAAGATGGCTACAGACAGACTAGGCAGGTTACAGGACAGGCAGCGAGCCACCGTGAAACAGGAAAGTTTCCCAGGCTTCTGTGGTCAGTGGCAGGCTGAGCATGCTATAGAGGGACCGGGCAAGCATCACACTGCCACAGCAAGGCGTGTTATCTTCCCTGGAAGGAGCCGAGTACAATTTCCCTGTAGCTGCAATGGGTGAAGCCCAGCTACATCTCTGTGAGAAACCCCCAGCCAGAGGAAGCTAATGCAACATGATGAGAGGCAGGCAGACAGACAGACATGGGATGGGGAACAGAGAGACATAGACAGGGGCAGACTAGAGGGAGAGAGAGACAGATTCAGAGATAGAGATGGAGAGACGCTGACAGAGAAGGGGATGGAAGGAAGGAGAGAAGGAGGGGAAAGACAGAGACCACTTCTAGAAGAAACAGCTGATAGTAAGCATTTCTGCTACCAACATTGGAAGAAAACAGCTGTCACTAAATACAAATAATGAAGACTGAAGTTTCCATCTGCGCTTCGAGAACACTGCAGGCTCATGGAGACTGGCAGTTTTCTGCAATAAGCAACGAGAGTCCTGATTCAAGGAAGCTGCACTATCCTAGACGAAACTGCAACAGAGAACGGACTCCACAAAAGACACATCCAGACAAGACACGATCCGTGCCATCTGCCTGAGCCACATGGATATCAAAATTGAGAACGCACCATATGTCAGTTACAGTTTGTTAAGTGACACCTTCTCAAGAGAGTCTCTTTTGTAGTCTTACAAAATCTGGAGAACCCTTCCACGAATTGTTAAAGATAGGTATCACAACCATGTAGACTTCTTCCCCAACTGACAGATTTAGGGGACATTCTGTTGTCCAAAATATGCAAAGAGGGAGAGCAGCATTATTTTATAATATTTAAATAAGTATCAATAGTCATTTCAATAATAACCTCTAAGATTATTTTCTGAGTATGCTGCACAATATAATTGTTATGTCACAAAACCTGAAGGAGCCTAAGAAGAAAAGACTCTTTTCTCTCTCCCTCTCTCTCTCTCTAAGACAGGGTCATACTGTGTTGCCGAAGCTTCTGGTCTTGGACTCCTGGTCACAAGTGATCTTCCCATCTCCTGCACCAAGGTACTTGGTTTCTCTTTTTGTTAATAAACATTTCTCAGTTCTTTCTGAATTATATGATATATTTCCCCTTTATCACCAGATCTTGCCTCTTGGTTCTGCCATGGATTTTCTTCCCACATTTTATTACTCCACTCTGATTAAACTATCTTTCACAAGCCCTTGAGAATTTTTCACACACCTCTGGAAGTTACACTGAATTTTCGGTCAGAGAAACTGCTCCTTCGGATAAAAGGTTCACTCATTTTCTCCAGAAATAACTTAATTGTCTCTTTCTTTTCTGGACTTGTACTTGACAAATTCAGAACTTTTCCATTCACTTTCACAGTGGAATTACTGAGCCCAAACCAATAGAAAAAATCAAATAAGGCATCAGCTTTAAATTCGTATACAAAGCTCAGATTTTCTCCATTAATCACTTCAGTTCCTGGAGGGAAAAAATTCTTCACTACTTCTTGAAAATCAAACTGAAAGACAAAGAAACATTTAGTTGACTTGGTGAATGGAACTATTATGTTGACATTATAGAATTAATAAATATCCAAAACATACTCTTTTTTTCTTGTACTTTTAAAAGACTCTTATCTTTATATTTAAAAAGCAGATCTTTGCTTCTGTATTTTTTTCCCTTTTAAACTTTGAACAAACTGGCCAAAATCACATTTCCTTGTACTTCATTGCTAAAACATTACTAGAAACAAAGCCCACTTTAAACGTAGCCCACTGGCAGTAGTTCTGACATAACAGAGAATAAAATATCTGAATATAAAACAATTCTCCTTTATCCATGGTTTTGCTTTCTGCAGTTTTAGTTCTCTGTGGTCTGAAAGTATAACATGGAAAACTGCAGAGAGAAATACTTTGTAAGTTTAAATAAATTTTATTTGTTCTATTTTATTGTTAGTTATTATTCATCTCTCATTGAGCCTCATGTATAAATAAAACTCTGTCATAGGTATGTATATAGAGAGAAAAACCATGGCAGGTACATAAAGGGTTTGGTACCCTGAGCAATTCCGGGTGTGTGTGTGACATATTAGGGGCCTACCCCAGTAAAACACAGGCCGCAGGGACATCGTCTTTGGGTGTGGGTGGCAGTCCGGATCCGGCCAGGGAGGTAGGCTTACCTGCAGTCGGTAACTTTCTCCAATCACTGAGGAGATGACCATGTCCATCCCCTGCTCTAACTGTCTTCTTATCTTGGGGTGCCGTGTGTTCACAAGAAATGCGTATGTCTTTTCTAGAAATCAGCAAACAAAATTCAGAAAGAAGTGTGTGCATGGGACATAAACATGCTTCGCAGGATTTGCTAAAGCAGTAATCTTTGGAGTAAATCTTTGCAGGATTTACTCATGTATAAGCCTCCTTCTGGCACCATCAAGCCCTTACTGCAACATCTGAGGAGATTGCCAGAAACATTCCCAAGAATTTTGCAGGTTTGAAGGCAGCTCTGGGCTACTGTAAAAGCAGGTTAGCAAATCAGCTCCCTCAAGGCTATGGTTTGTCACCTGTGTCTCAGAAATCAAAAATTCCACTCTATAATTATCCCAGATAAGAAGTCTGCTGCACAGCACAAGTCTAGCATGGGGAAGGAAGGGGAAAATTGACATGCCTGGTTTTCAGGTCCCACTTTGCTGGGTATTTAAATCACAGCTTCTCTCTCACCAATATTTCCTCATTTGTAAAGCAAAAAATCAGCAAAGTCTAAGGAAAAGGGCTGCCCTGTGCCTTCCACTACCACCTCCACTTCCCAGCTTCACCAGGGACCTGGCATTCTCTCTGTCAAATTTGGAGAGTCTGGGGTTCAAAGGATCAAGGCAACATGAAATTAATTTTCTTCCCTGATCCTAACCCTAACACATTCCCAAGGCAGAAAAAAATGTCTTTCTCAGCAACTAGGATGCAGGAAAGGAAAAAAGAAAGAAAGAAGGCAGGGGGAAAAAAAAATATATATATATATACATATATATATATACACATATATATACACACACATATATACAAATATATATATACACATACACACACACAAGACAGCTAAGATAATTGTCCTACTAATTTGTATTGGTTTATTGAAAGGAATAGTTAATGCTTAATTTTTTGATAAGTTTTATGTGCTATATCTGATAATCTGAAGAACTACTTTGAAGATAACAATATGCAATATAACAACCACTGTTGATTTCCTATCGTTTTGTTTTGAAATTCTACATCATTTTTAATTTTTTTATTTTTTATTCTCTTTAAAAGAAAAAAAAAATGCCTTTCCCATTGTTTAAATGTTGCCATGTCTCTGTCCTGGAAGACATTGTTTTGTTTTGGGTTTTTGTGGTTTTGATAGTGTAATATTGTGCTGTGTCGTGTTGTAACCCTTTAATTGTGACTTTATCTGGTTCTGCATAATCTAAGCAAAGGGAAGGTCTCTCACTCTTTGGGAAATCTGAAGTATTGGTGACTAGTGGCCTCAACTTTGCCGGCTCTGAGAGTCAAGCACTTCCTCAAGGAGACGGGGATGCCCAGGCCACCCTCTGTGTAAAAGCACTGACCCACCATTACATAATTTTGAGAACTGAACACCTTGATTTGGCTTTGGGGTGGCTCAGAGGGTCACCAGTAACAAATATTTACAATCTGAAGCAATGAATTTTGAACTAACCTTACTCATCTTAATTTTCCTTGAGATACGAACTACCTGATATTTTCTCTGAGACAAGTGATAAATAAAATACAGCATACAAGATATTTGGTACCTTGAATTAAATTTCACACACACCAAACTGAGCCTTTCAGGCTGATCTCATACTCAGGGCCACTATGGTCCACAGTGTGCTGGCTGGGAAGGTCGTTACTGCACAGCCCTAGGGAAGGCCGTTCACATTTCCAAACATGTCCTTGTGTGTACTTATTAGGATAAGCTCCTGGAAAGCATTAGTAATGGTCTTGAGGAAATGGAAGTTTCTCTAATTTGCATAAAAATGCAGTTTAAAATAGTATCAGGGCTGACGTTGCTCCATCATAATTTTCACAACTGAACTTGGCCATCTTAAGTATTTCAGGAACCCTTTATCTGAGAACTTTTCTTAAAATTAACCAGTGATGACCTCTTTGCACAATAGTTGTCGTGTCTCAGAGTCCTTTCCACAGGCCATACAAGAATATCTTTTTGTACCATGCCCTGCACTTTCATTGAAATATTAACATGGCCAAGGCTCTTGCTGTTGCTGCAGACTCCTCTCGGAAGTCAGCATAGGAGGTGTGATTGATACCGCTGTAAATGACATTCCTAGAGAACGCTGGCTTCCCGGTCATCATCAAGCTGACGAACATGGGCTCAGCTGGCCTAACAAGCACTACTTAGAACAGTGCATTCTGCCATGGCCTCTCTTGCAGAGAGCATGCTGACTCTGAACCATGAAATGAACAGAGAGAGCTGCACCAATGTGAGTGACAGCCCGTGCTAGGGGACATCTATTTGAAATCTGTAGATCATTCTTATGACCTTGGGCTTATTTTAAGAATGCTATTCAGAAGCAAGTTCAAAAATCTCACCCTCATTGCAAACATTACGCCCATGACTTTCCCTACATGCTGCTCTGAGGAGGAGGATGGGAAAATGACGTTTTCATACTGGGATTTGAGTTATGTAGTTGTTACTAGTTAACCTGATGTTTGGAAGAAACATAAAGAGCTGCTCATGAACATGAAAATTTCCCTCCCCCTCTTCCATTTCTTGATCACCACAAAGGATGAAAAAGTGGGGTGTGTGATGTACACATACCCACTCCACACAAGGAAAGGGGCCAAGGGCTGGAGGGAGGAGGGTAGGAGAGAAGGGAAAGAGGAGAAAAATGAATTAAGATGTAGTGTATATGTGTACCAACTTCCCACACGGACTGTGAACACTCTGCATTACTCACAAGTACTAATAAACTAAAACTAAAAATAATCATGCAATCCTACTGCATAGAAACACGATACACAAGGCATCTACAACTGCTATTTTTTATTCTTAGTTTTCTCATCTATAGAAGGGGAATAGCCGGACGTGGGGCCAGACACCTGTAATCCCAGCACACGGAAGGCTGAGGTAAGGGGATCACCATAGGTTATGAGGTTGGCCTGGGCCACACAGTGAATTCAAGGCCAGCCTGAACTAGATAGGAAGACCCTGTCTCAAAGAAGTAATCAAATGAATAAGTTAATAAAAAAATAGAATGGGGATAGACTATGTACCATACAAAATAACAATGCATCCTAGTCTCCTGGCTTGGCCTCAGTTTGTATCTTTGTCTGAGAATAAGCATTGACTATGATGACTTTCAAGCTCAAAACAATATTTCCCTTTGGATTAAAAGGCAGATAGGGCTGTTGTGCCAATTAATTACATTAGAATATTTCACAGACACTGTAAGTGTTTGATATATGATAGAGTGTATTATATATTATCCTTACCGCTCCAGGCATTTTTATAATCATCAAAGGACCAGAGCATCAGGACTTCCTGCCTACACAGAAAGTAGGAAAAAATGTCTCAGACAGGTGGCTTTTGCCCTATGACCAGTAGGGGTTTGTTCTCAAGACTGGGCTATGTTCCAGACGGCCTCATACACCAGGCTCCTTGCTGCTGACCTTGTCCTGAATTGATGTCCAGTCTGCCTCCTCCATGTCCCACATCTACTTCATCAATGTGCCTCAGACCATAGCCCAGCAAGGCAGAAACAAACCACAGTTATTTATATACCTACCTTTTGAGGTGTCTTGTTTGGTCTGTACATTAATAAAGAACAGCATTGGTTTGCTCAATATCATTTCCCTGTAGTCTTTATAATCACAGTAGTTGGTCAGTTCCACATACCTATGAAGAAACAAATTGCAAATGTAAGGTACCGTCCCAGGAAGTGGATGTATGTACGTCTGTCTGCCATAGTCACGTACACTGGGAGGAAAGTTCCCGAAAGCATATCTTTGCAGCGGTCACCATACTTTTATGTCACACAAGTAAACCTCCTTTCTTTGGTCATGTTTGATCAACTGAGGGTTCGGTGTGCAACCAGTGCCATGGCCTTGGCTTGACTTGGTCTCGATGCTTAGCTCTCAAAATGAGCTAGAAGAATCCACTTGAAGCTATAAGGGTTCTAAGTATGTCTAGATCAAGAATGAACTACTCTTAATTAGGGGAATTAATTGGGTCTTGTCCAGCGGATTCATCCTATCTAACTGGTATGTCTGGAATTTTCTTTTCCTTCTCTTCCTCCTCTGCCAAGATAAACCTACCCTCCTCCACAGTCAGTACAATCAGCCAATATATTTCTATAAAGTATTAATAATTCCATTTCCTCAATCCTGAGCCTGTGTGCCTTAAATAAATAAAATTACTGTCGGACTTTTGCCCATATCCTCATTAAATTTAGCTTCTTTGGTTTTCGTTCATTATTCTTGGCTAGAAAGATTTTTTTCAATCTTGACTCCATCCCCTAGCACGCTAGCTTTCTTTCTGTTCCCTGCAAATCTTCCAAACACACTCTCTGTCTCTATCCATGTGGCTAATCAAAAGATCCAAGGAAAAATTAGCTTCCTTCGTGAGACAGCTAACTTCCTAACCACACCAAGCTCAGACGCTGTGCAGAGAGAGGCAGCCTGAACCGCATCCGGTGGGCTGAAGGACACCTCTGCCACAGTATCTCTCAAACGTGGAGCTGGTGCCCCGCTGGCACAGCTGTAAGCATCTGCGTGGGGTGAAAGGGGTGGCTGAGCTGACGGCATGCGCTGCCTCTTGCCAAAAACTGCTGCGTTGTTTCTTATGTCTAGTCATGAGCAGAGACAGCTCCAGGCATTCCTTTCCAGCTACTTGTCCTTCCAGTGCCTGACATGAAAATCACAGCCCCGGAAAGAAAAGAGCTACTGCAGGGAGCCATAGCCACACAGCCACCTTGGCATCCCTCCTGTGCCCACTTCCCACAGCCCCTTCGGAGGGGCCAGGGTACAAGACAGTGCCCTGGGTGTGGGTCAAGAGCACGTGGGAGAGTATCTACCCCAAAGCAGAAAACGCAGCTTTTGCTTGGCTGTCTCCCAGCTTGATTCCTTAGAGATCTATGTCATTATCTTTTTGCTGCATTGTCAGATCTGATTTTGAAGGCTTTTTAAAAAGTGACTCCTGGTGGAGCCTCTGAAACATTTCTTGTCTTCTGTTTCATGAGGCATGAAAGGAGTCTTACCTCCCAACCCATAGGCACGGGGAACAAAAGCTGGAGTGCTCCGCAGCTGGAAAGGGTGCAGGTGTTTGATGCTCTGAGGTGTGGGTGAGGAGGGCAGTGGGGCAAAGACGGACCGAGAGGCGGGGTCTGGGGCATAAGGGAACAGATGAGGTAAGAGGATGCAAACCCCAGGATTCCGTGTGGTTCTTTCTTTGCTCCTCAACCTTTAGCCAGGCAGAATACATGAAAAGGGTAGTGGCAGCACCTAAAACCTGAGGGGGTGGCACCTGGGCTTCTTGTCGGGGGGGAGAGAATCTCCCTGTCCTCCTCCGTTCCGAGTGACCAACTGTCAAAGGGTAATGGAGGAAAGAAGCAAAAGAGAAGGAAGTGGGAAGCACTGTTTGCTGGATTCATTCGTTCTCATTCATTTATTTATTCATTCCACAATATTTATTAAGCCCTGGTGATGAGCTGAGCACCAGTTTGGCAATACAAGCCTGGCTCAGAACCTGGGGACGGGCAGGGAGTGCGCAGGACAGGAAGGCCCCTGCGTTCTGCAGTGTCTCTTATTCTGCCATCCTTCTGTCCGGCTGTGAGTGATGAGTCCATGGCCAATATCAAAGGTGTACATACCTGGGTGAGAGTCAGATACCAACTGTGGACCACCCCTTGCTCAGCAGGGAAGTAAGTGAGGGCTACTGAATGCCTTGGAGGTCAAGGCTGACCTGAAGATACAAATTTTGTTCTCACTATTGTTTAGGGAAACCGCCTGACCCTGAACTTCCCATCTCCATCAACTTTTAAGCACCTTTACTATTCTACCCAAGGAGATTCCTCTATTCTTTCAAACCCCACGGTCATGGTTATTCTCTAGAGTGAGTGCGTGAGGTCTGTGTACAATATACCCAGAAAAATCAATATTTTCTGGTGGCCCAAATGGCAGGGCATTATTTCCCTTTGCTCGAAGAATCAATTGACATTGGTTGCAGACATCATTTTAATATCACTGGATTTTCTTACCATGAATCCACAGCTTATAGGAAAAAGATACAAATCTCAATTTAGAAATGATCAATTGATCAATGGGTGAGAGTACAATTTTTCCCCTAGAATTCTGTGGAAAGTGTTTTTGAGTGCAACAGGGCTCAACAAGAATTTGTTTGACAGAGTCAGAGAAGGAGACCCTCTAGTCACATACGGAGTTTAATGTACAACCTGTATATGAATAGTTCATTTGGAGTTTGAATTTAATAAAGAGTCTGGATGCAAAACAGAATTTAATCTGTCTTTGATGACTTGGAGACCTAAGTTGGCTGCCAACCTTGTAGACCATGTCCACTATCCTTGTGCAACAGATGTGTGCAGACACAGTTTATCCAAGAGCTCTGATACAAGAACTTACTAGGATATAAATGAGAACTACTCAATACAGTGGCAGATCCTACATGTAAGTACTGTGATATCTCAATCTAGAAGACTACTGACTAATGGGAGGGGTAGGTGATGGATGGATGGATGGATGGATAGATAGATAGATAGATAGATAGATAGATAGATAAAGTAAGGATGCATGAGACAAAAGGATAATTCGTTTGCTGGGTGTGGGAAGAAATCAGACAGTGAGTATATCATTGTGCAGCAGAATAGTACAAAAATTAAAACATATGCATGGTTTATTTCTGGAAATTTCCATTTAATATTTTCTCACCACAGTTAACGAAAGGTCAAGGAAGGCTAAACCATGAATAAGAGGAAAGTATTACAGCCCTTTAATTCCTCCATGTCCAGCTGCCCAGTTATGTAGTCCAACGGTTAAAAACCCTGAAGTTCCAGTGAAACAAGCGAAAGGGAGCATTTCTTTAAAATTCACTCATAAAACTTGGAGTCATAAGTTTCTTAAGATACAAAAAGATCAGAGGTTCTAGTTGTTAAGACCTGCAGATATTTAAGTATCTGACATTTAATCACTGGGTTTAAGATGAATCTTGCTAGGGTACATTGGGGAGTAGTTATTTGATCTTTAATCATGAATGTTTCTGAATTAGTAATGCAAATATCACTCTTGTGTATTGAATATTTATTATATTTGCTGAAGTTATCATTAGGGATGAAAAGCAAACACTCAAGATAGACAGTTCCTTTAAACTCTTTGCTTCATTGCTTTTGTCCTGGCCCCAAAATACTTTTAGGCTGAGACATTTTAAATCTGGCTTCAATACCAAGACAGGAAGGCAGGACAATGTCAGGGGAGGTGTGGTGTTTTGCAATAAGATCTAATTCCCTGGCTCTGCTAGCTTCATTTGAGAGCCACCGCGGACTGTGACCTGCACTGGGTTATGTAACTTACCCCCACTTGCTCCCTCATCCGTCACAGGGGACATAACAGTATTCCTGCCATGTGTGGTTGAGTTTGGTGTGTGTAACACGGACATACACACCAGGGCCCACAGGCAATGCTCAGTAAACACCGTGATTGTCTTTAATCCTGGCCAACCCTGCTGGCCCACTGGATGAGGTTCTGTACACTTCTGACTCTCAACTAGGGATGTGTTCATTTGAATTACCAGGAAAGGAGGGCAAGATAAGCACCGGAAAAATAAATGAGTAAGAGTTTCTCATTTTCTGCTTCGTCTTCTGGCCTCAGTTTTTCGGTCTGGAAGAGTAACAGGAGCAGCTCAAGGAAGCAACATCTGGAAGATGAGACCCAGAAAGAGCTCTGTGTTTTCCTCTCTAGCAAATCAGGAATGGCCAGAAGATGTGCCATCCTCTGAGAGCCTCTGTTTTACTTCACAGGATGATCTGGAGAGCTGCCCCAGATTTCTCTCAGCTCCAACGATCCGGTGCTCCACAGCAAAGAGGAACTCAAATCCAAGGTCTCCACCTGGGGTGTTGGGACACTCCTGTGCATTTCATTTTTTTTAAATGGATAAAGAAAATACCATATTACCTCATTAATATGTACTACATAATTAGGTATCAATTAAAAAATAAAGGTAAAATAAGTTGAATTTAAAAAACAAGCAGCAGAAAGTAAAAGTAGGATCTCAGATATTTGCATAACCGTGTTCACAGTAACACTCACAATAGCTAAGAGGTGGAAGCAACACAAGTGTCCATCCACAGAGACAGGGTAGATAAAACTAGAATTGCTATGCAGCCTCAGAAAAGAAGGAAATGAGACGCATGATTCAACACGAATGAACCTGGATTGAACACATTATACTCAGATAAGCCACGCACAAAAGGCAACTATTATAAAATTCTACTTGCAGTGGATAGGTGGAGTCATCAAATTCATAGCAGCGGAAATTACAAGAGTGGTTCCCAGTGGCTGGAGGGGAGCAGGAAGTTATGGTTAAGTGTGTCCCGAGTTTCAGTTCGGGAAGATGAAACAATTTGGAGGTGGATGATGGTGATGGTTGTGCACCAGTGTGAAAGCGCTTAATGCTGCTGAACTGTACACTTAAAGGTGGTTAGAACAGCAGACTCTGTGTGTATCCAAGTAAAGGACCAAGAGAAAGCGGGAAACGGAGCAGAAAAAAAAAGGAGCACACGCGGCATGGTCTCTGTGCAGGAGCTCCAGAAATGCTTGTGGCTCTCACAACCCCTGGCTGTGACACTAAGTTCCCAGGGATTTCCACTCCTGGGAGCAAGCAGGGCTCCCCACTATGTTGATGGCATTTGCTTAATGGCCTTCGACAGAGCTTCACTCTCTCAAACATTTCCTTCTCCTACATTCCTTCTCCAGCATTTCCTTCCACAACTGTAGAAGAACGAAGCAACATTTTCAGACTTAGGATTCCACTCCTTGTGGCTGAAATCAAGGATACCCGTGTTCATTTACTGGCTTACTGAGCAGTTATGGATATCTCGTGTGTGAAAATTGTGATGAAGCAGAAAGCGGTCCATCATGCAATGAAAGTCTACTGAGCACCTGCTATGCACTGGGCCGCAGGGAACACAGAAGTGAGAAAGAAACCAGTCTTGCTTCCAATTGCCATCCAGGTGTATTTAAGAAGCAGATAAAATATGCCATCTCAATAGGAAATGATGGCTATATGTGACCTTGTTGCTTCAAGTGTGATTGTTGGATGAAAAACACCAGAATCGTTGGGACTTTGTTGAAATACAGAATCCCGGCCCCTTCCCAGGCTTATTGACAAGTATCTGTATTTTATCAAGATTCCAAGAGACTTGCATGCTTACTGAAAGTTCTAAACACTTTAGTCTAAGACATGGTGCCTGCCAGTCAGTGTCTTGCAAACTGGTAAATCACTCAAACATGCAAATGCCAGAGAGATGCACAGTTCTCTGCATTCCTAGGCCCAGGCTCCAGTGGATTATGTCCTAGTTATTTAAACAAGAAAGAGCATGGGAGAGGGCCCTGGAATCAGTCATTTATTGACAGCAAGGTAGGGACAGGAAGAGCCACTGCTTGGTCAAAACTTGGGGACTACAGGTAGCTGCATCTGGGAAGATACATGTGTGACACACAGATGTGCGACAAGGAGCAGGTGGGCTGAGAGTACAAAGCAGATGAGTGCGTGGCTAGAAGCCAGAGCAAGGCTCTCAAGGAAGGAAGCCAGGATGAAGCCATCAGATCTGAGTGTGACTCCTGTCTCTGCAGGTGCTTAACCTTGCTGAGACTCATTTTCCTCACCTGTAAAACCAGCTAATGAAAGGTACTGATGAGGTAATTAACAGATTAAACAGCATGTCCAGTACTTGCCCTCTGAGGTTACTTCACGGTATACAAACTAACAAACGTCAAGTGTCTCACATGGGACAGTCAATGTTTTTCATGATTTTCCCACTTTAAATTCTCTGCAGCCCTTTACGTTTGAGGGCATTATTATTCCCGTTCAATACCAAGGAAACCAAGACACACAGATATCAAGGAAATCTGCCAAGCACTCTGTTGGCACTCACCTCATCGAGATGCCCTCTAGCCTGACTGAGTCTCATCCAAATCGCAGCTCAGTGTGTGCACTAGTATTATTACATTAGCGTCATGATGTGCCTGGTTAAGGGACCACTGGTCTGGGAAGGTTTCATGCCTAAGACTCCACACAGAGGAGAGGTCATAGACTGGCACAAGCAGCATAGCCCGGTTCTTTGGGCTACTTACAGAGCTATGGCAACCAGGTATGAACTAGGACAGTCTGTACTTCCCGCTGCAGGTTGCAGGTGAGTGCCACCCAACCCAATCTGAATGTGTGCCAGCCCCGGCCCCAGTCCTGCTTCAGCCTTGCATCCCACAGTCCTACTGTGCTGCACTCTGCCCTACGCAGCTGCCCAGAGGTGGGCATGACTGTCACCCATCTATCTTACAGCCACTTAGCTATGGCTAAGACCAGTTACATTTCCACTTTTAGAGGCTTCCTTAAAACCCCATACTTACTTCTCTTTTACACTGATTATACAAGATGCACAGGGGCTGATGGAATCACAATTACTTATTTGTGGGCTCTGGGAGTGAGAAGCTGTTGCTGGCTATGAGAAGGCAGAATTACTTCCCATTCCAGGTAATTTATAGAAACAGGGGCATCACAGCTAGACAGTGGTACTCAGAGTCCCCTGGTTCTACTGCTCATAGCATCTCACTTAGGTTAATTACATCATCTCTCTGAGTCCTAATCTTCCCGTTTGTAAAAGAAAAAAAAAGGGGTGACAATAATAATACCAACTTTGATATTTACAAATAAATATCAGCAGCCACCATTACAATTGTTGTACATGTTTTGATTACCCAAGACGGCTCTTTCTTGCTAGGGGACTGACCGCCAGAGAGAAGGAATTAGAACCCTCTTTGCTAAATGTTGCCATTACAAATGATTATGAGGCTGCATTACAGTTGAAAAGACAGGTGCATGGTGGGGGAAGTTAAGGGTGTTTCTTCATTCGATTTTTAAGTGATGAAAGACTAACTCATTGGATAACTAGGATATATATCTGGCTCCTGAGTACAGCTTGTTTGTAATATATACGAAAATCCTGAGCTTGCAGGAAAAAATAACGATGAAGATCCTTCCACAGATTCCACAAAGAGAGACAAATATTGTTAGAGCAGGCTCTGTAAGAAGTTTTAGTGGCCTTCACTAAACTGTCCCATCACCCTAGGCTCCCACAGTTTATTTAATGTATAAACATTTATAAATATGTCTACGTATCACGACACAAACCTGAATGTGTAGGATGGAAAACACCCTCCTGCTCTCTGAGCGAGTGAGCCAGGTGAATGTGAAGAGCGAGGGCTCTGAGCCTCTGAGATTAGTTAGAAAGTGACTTGTGAAAGACACAGCATGATAGGCTTCCGAGGCCCTGAACATGACTTCTTACACTTCCAGCGAGTGCCTGCGCAAGGGACGTCCCAATCAGCTCCTAATGCGTCACTGAGCCCGCCCTTCAAGCTCCGCCTCTAGCCAGAGTCCCCATAAATCCCTAGCCTCCTTCCTCTGCCCCAGAGGAGCCATGTGGTGTGCGCAGTCCCTCTTAGTGTCCAGATTAAAGGCCTTCTTCCCCCTTTGTTTGTTTCGTCTTCTGCATCGAAACCCTAACACAGCATACTCCTTTTAAGGCTCTAAAAAGAAACCTAATTACATTATAGGCCACGATGTAATAATACATCAAAAATATGTTGACTGGGGAAAAACCCTCATTATGTAAGAGACCAAAGATCCAATCTGGATCCAGGTATTGTGTTCACTACTTAAATGGTTAACAGTATTGGGAATATATCTGCATTTCTGGGGGAAGGTCTCCATACAGTTCTCAGAGGTCATACGTTTAAGAATCAGAGGTCAAACGGTTAAGAATCAGCACTATCCATTTCTCAGTCCCAGCTGTCTTGGTAGCTTCTCTTGGTTAGAAGCCATCCACACCTCAAGCAGGCATGTGGTGGCCACAAAGATACAAAAGTCACTGCAGTCTGTGGACTCTAGGCTTGTTTGACAAATGAACTCTGAGGATGCAGACTGGGTAAAACGAGACTGGTTCTTTCTACATCAATTGCCCTGACTCAAGAGAACCAAAACAGAGTGCTCTGCCAGGGACACTCAAAACTGGTGCCTCCCACATCACAGTGACAGTAATGTCAACTTGGGCACAGCATGTGAAAAATATAACACGTGCCCTGGCTGTCATTGATCTGGGCATTCTGAAAGTGTCAGAAGCATAATGGACAGATGGGTGAAAAAAGGTAAATCTGCATATCTTCTCTTTAATAAAAGTGGCCAGAGCTGGAAGAACAAGATGCAAGAGGAAGGTGAAGAAAAAGGAAGGAAGGAAGGAAGGAAGGAAGGAAGGAAGGAAGGAAGGAAGGAAGAGGGAGGGAGGGAGGGAGGGAGGGAGGGAGGGAGGGAGGGAGGCAGAAAGACACTGTTCTGGAGTAATATTTTGAGGGAGAAAGTTCATGCAATTCCCAAAACCAAAGACAAGAGGTTATGTTTTACAGATTAGAGGAATAGTAACTTTAGATGTTCGAGTCTGGTATGTTCTCCTTTGTCCCATGTAGACAAATGTCTCACTGCTGTACACAACTCTACAAGGCTTTTTCCATTCAGACCAGGTTTCCTTCCAGCCACCCTTCAGGGCTGCACATCCAGTTATAAAAGCTACCTTCCCTGCCCAGTCCATCCCCTCTAGGAAGATAAGCTGCTCCTTCCATTGCTCAGATTATTTTCAGGGGCTCTGTGTTATTCCCCAGGGTACAAAGGCCCTCACACAGTTGCTTATCCAATAAGAACCTGTGCAGCTCCCTGTTTGCCCCCTGCATGTGTCCTTTAGTCATTACTGGCCACTTGTTTACCACACACTAAACTGCCGAGGGACCACGGCTGTTTATTTTTATTTCGGAGGTGTTCAAAACAAAGGTTTAGTAACTGATGTCAAAATCATCCCAAATTCTGCAGCGCTGTTTTGTAAGATTGGGGGAGCTGGTTCTGTCAAAAGCCTTATCTGTGCTTCCAATGAAGTTTAGACATTTTAGTTTGTGATACCTGGTTCTCAGTACGGTAGTTATCTGCTTTTTAAATCTTTCTGAATCTGATTTCCGACCCAGTTCTTCCCACTGTCCCCTGCTTATGGATTGGAATTTTCATTTCACTAAAAGGAGAGAGGAGCGGTTGCTGTGGAATGGTTTTGCAGGCATTCAATGCCCTCAACTGTCTTGGCTTGAAAAATCAAGGGTTTGAGGGTTTGCTTTCGTTTGTTTTTTGTCAGCAGCTTTGAAGCAAGCTCTGTAAACACCTCATTTTGTTTGCTTGCCCCTCTTGGCTCCATTTCACCCACAAGGTGCCCAGCCCCATCTTTCCCAGCAACAAACTTCTTTGGAGAAGGGCAGTATAAACTTGAGAAGGCTTTATCTTCCCCAAGGGTGACCCCTGTAGGCCCCAGGTCCTGTAGAGTTGGGCAGGGATGGCCCTCCTCCATTCCCTGCCACCAGAGCCTGTTCAGATAGACGCACCACTTCCCGGATGGCTTCAGGCCTACCTAAAGGTGTTTCCATCACTTTGGCCACATCAGCTTTGCATCCTGGGGAGTCTCCATTCAATTAAGGCCGCAGATGGGGCCCAAGCTCTGCGTCAGACTCCGGCAGGCAAGCTGCACTTACTGCACTGATTTCCCCAGGATTTATCTGCCAACTCACTGGGCTACACCTTCCCAGGCTGTGTTTCCCTCTCCACTGTGGCCCATTAGTTGGTGGTTGGTTAGTTGACTGGATGGTTGGCGAGACACACTAAGCAATCCAAGACTTACACGGACGCTTCTTCGCTGGAGTCTGGACCACCGCACTGGCTAAAGCTAGCTGTGCTCAAAACTGCACGTCCTCCCTCCCAAGCCCGCAAATCTACAGCGAGGGCGTGAGTCCCAGCAAGACACACATTCCTTAAAGGGTGTGCCTCCAGTCTGAGCTCATCTGACCCAGCTGAGCTGGAACGGGAAAAGCAACTACAATTACACACTTTGGGCGGGAGCGGAGCGGTCCACAGGGCTCGCACACTGCCCTCCCCACGCGCCCCGCTGGTGCCCTCAGGATTGCTTCAAACTACAGCTGCACAGGGTCAGTGCAAAGGGCGGAGCAGCCAGGGCGGGGACAGCTTGCAGGATCCAGGTGACCTTAACAAGGAGAACTTGTAGAGACTGGAGGGAAAGAGACAGGCCGCTCGGGGTCGCGGGCAAAGTGGCGCCAGGGCTCCCCGGGCTGCACGGGAGGTTGGGCGGGGTTTGCAGGGTGCGGACGGCGGGGCCGGGGCGCGCAGCAAAGCACCCACCTCTTGATGTAGCTGCTGAGGCGATAGAGCTGCCCATCAAGGCGCACGAAGCCGTCGCCGAAGACGTTGAAGCCCCCGCGCACGGCCGCGGGCTCCCCCGGCCCGGGCACCACGAGCTGGTCGCCGCGCAGCTGGAAGGCTCCGGGCTGCAGGCGCAGCAGCTGGGCCAGCGGGAGCACGGCCAGCTCGCAGTCGCAGGTCCACAGGCTGCGCAGCTCCCCCGACGAGATGGAGGTGAGGCTGGGCCTGGCCACCGGCTCGCACGCGGTGCCCGCCATGCCCCGCCGTCGCGTCCCCGTCGATTTGCCCCGGCCCAGTCCCAGCCCGCCCTGCCCGCGCCCGACGCGGCCTCTCCCGGGGCTACGGCGCGGAGAAGCGGTCCCAGCGCCGCGCCTCCCCTTTTATCCGCCCTCTGGCGCCCGCCACACCCCTCTCGGCCCAAGCCAGGACCCTAAACCTCGGCGGAGTTGTCCTGTCTCATAACTTGGCGCGCTCCTGCCTGGCGGCTCCTGCAGTCAGCCCAGGCTGAGTCACCCCCGCGGGGGCGGTGGGTCCTGCCCTGCCTGCAGGACACTGGGGGGGGGGGTACACCGGGCCAAATGCTGGACAGGGTGGGCAGAGGGGCGCTGCCCCTACCCGTGTCTAAGACACTACGGTTTGTGCTGATTGCTGGGCGACCCAAGGTCCCTCCTTCCACCCTCTCTACTTGGACCGAGGGGCTGTCAGAGGGCGCTACTACAGCTCTTGACCATCCCACCCCAAGCTGTAGTCCGGGGTCAGCCATCACTGAGCAGCCTCAGGTTTCTCCGCTGTCCTCTCAAGTCCAAATCATACCCCGCGTTTCTTCTCGTGGTGCTGGCTCCTGGCCCTAGAGCCCTTCTACCTAGAGTCCCAGTGATGACTACGTCACTTTTCCGTAAGGCCGTGGTCAGTCCCCGTGAACTTCATTCCTTCCTTCTCTTGTTCTACCTGCCTTGAACGCTTTATGCTCCGGGTGGGACTAGAAGCCCGAGCCCTCCTGCCTCCTCCCCTGCCTACTAGTAGACTAGGAGCTCGGTGAGCGCCGGAGTATGTTCGTTGTTCAGTCTAGAACTATCTGAAGGCTCGCTATGTGCTCCCTAGTCTCCTGAGGTATGAAAGAAGGACTATTTCATCGAATTTTTTTTTTTTTTTTTTTTTTTTTTGCGGTACTGGGGATCGAACTCAGGACCCTGCGCTTGCTAGGCAAGCGCTTATTCCACTGAGCTATATCCCCAGCCCCTATCGAATTTAATTAAACAAGTATTTCCAGAACATTTAGGAGGAAATAGAGACTAAGCTAGGTTCCGAGACGACTAGAATGAATAAACAGGGTTCTGTCATCTCCTAACATCGCCTAATAGGGGGCAGGCGAACATTCTAGAACTGCATTGCACTAAATGAAAATCTCTGCTCTGGGCAAACCTGGGTGATTACAGGAGGAGACTCTAAACCTGTCTGAGGCTTCCCGAAATACTGTGATACAAGACTCTAAGTGAGAATCCAAACGTTCAGTGGAACTTAGAAAATGTCTTCCATTTGTCTTGGGATGCTTCCAAAGTGGGTTCTTGCATATATTTGCTCATTTCAATCCTGGAGTATAAACGAGCTTCACTCTCATTTCCTGTTCTAGGAAAACACATCTCCAGACCCAATTCCTTTCCCCGGGATCAGTTCCGGGGTGTCTGTGTGCACAGCTAATTCAGACAGCCTTTCACACATGATGCACTGATCACTATTGAATCCATCTTTTTCAGAGAAGGAGAGAGAACTTGAAAATGAAACTATCTGGCAGGGATCTTTTTCAAAGGGATGTGAGAGGATCTCTGCACAGCACGGGCCTGGGGTGGGCTGAGACTCTATGCTACTCCTTAAGGCGGGGCTGTTCTCCCAAAGGAGGATGGTGAAGTGGCTGTTCTACCCTCCACACGGTAAGTGGGAGCCACTCTCAAAGCATTACAGGTACTGCTCTCTCCCATAAGCTCTGAGGTCTCACAGACACAAAAATAATGCTAAATAAAATAACAGGACTAAATAGAAGTAAGGGTTATAATAGATAAGCCCCAGGAGAACAAGGTTGAGGAATGGTTAGCTCTGCCGTGGAGGACCCAGGAAGGATGCTCAGAGGAGATGAGAGGTAGGCTGGGCTTTGAATGGAGTAGAGGGACTGCCATCAATAAAATGTTGAGAGAGAAGGTTCGGCACCAGTCTATGCAAAGACAGAGGGTGCCGTCTATCTGGAGAAGAGTGGGAAATTATGCGTGGCTAAAGTAGGTCACGTTCATTAGGGGTGAGGGAGATGAATTTTATTTTTTTTTTTATTTATTTATTTTTTAATTTTTATTTTAGAAACATAAAAGTACAAAAACATATTGACAAACAGACACCCATTATCATAGAAAATAGTACAATCACAACTAATCTATAGACAAGGTGATATGGTCTCAACAGTAGTTGTTGCTTTATCCATTGATATCTTCGAATTGTAGATGTATGGACCCATATACAGACATGCAAATTTAGT